>WSFP011426812.1:0-22189 GCA_009831015.1 Picea engelmannii
AGTTTGTCTGTTCATTTGTGGATGGTAGTTGGTGTTGACATTCAAGTTAGTACTCAACCCTGCAAACAATTCTTTCCAAAACGTAGATGTAAATTTGACATCTCTATCCGAAATCACCATTTTAGGAATACCATGTAGTCTAAAAAATTCCTTCATAAATATTTCAGCAATGTTAATAGCTTTATAAGTAGATTTCATAGGAATAAAATGCATAGAATTTCTAAGATTATCAATTACTACCATAATTGAATCATTTTTTTTTTTAGTTTTAGGCAAACCTGCTATAAAATCAAGTGATATAGTCTCCCACTTCCATTCTGGTACAGGTAGAGGCTGTAACATGCTGGTTGGGTGCTAGTGTTCATCCTTCACCTATTGACAATCTATGCACTTAGATAAGTATTATGTTGTCTCGCCTTTCATATTAGTCCAATAAAACAACTTCATCAATGTTGTTACCATTTTCTGGTATCCTAGATGACCAGAATATGGCTTCTTGTGTACTTCATCCAAAACTGTTAGCTTTAATTCAGCAGAATCTGGTAGGTAAAGCCTGTTTTTGAATATTAGTAATCCATTTCTGTCCAAACTCAGATATGTTCTGTCTAAATTTTATGCATTATTTTGTAAATTTTCCACTGTTTTGATGTATTTTTCATCATTATTACTTGCAATCTTTATCCTTTGCTCAATGTCGCTTTCTTCCCTGCTAATGTTTATCTCAAACCTCCCATGAATTCTTCTACTTAAGGCATCTACCACTTTTTTTTCCTTACCCTTGACGTGTCTTACCTCGAAATCAAATTCGCTCAAGAAGGCCAACCACCTTGCTTGCCTTGCGTTAAGATTGGGTTGACTAAACAAGAATTTCACACCATTGTTATCAGTTAGCAACAGAAATTTTCTACCCATTATATAGTGTCGCCACATTTTTAACGCATGGATTACAGCTGCTAATTCCAATTCATGAGTGACATAGTTTCATTTGTGCTCTTTTATTTTTTGTGACTCTTAACAAATAACATGCCCTTCTTGAGTTAGGACACCTCCCAAACCCTCTTTTCTCACATGCACGCAAACGGTGAAGTATTTATCCGAGTTTTCTACCCTTAAAATAGGTGTGGTTGTTAATAGTTCCTTTTAACTTATTAAAATTGTCCTGACATTTCTGCGACCAAATAAACTTGGTTCCCTTCTTCTGTAGGGATTTTATAGGGTATGCAATCTTAGATAATCCCTCTATGAATCTGTGGTAGTACCCGGTGATTCCCACGAATGACCGGATGTCTACTACATCCTTGGGGATAGGTCATTCCATGATGGCTTTTATCTTCTCTGAGTCAACTGCAATACCTTCTTCAGATATTACATGTCCTAGGTACTATATTTTCTTTTGGTAAAAGTCACATTTGTCAAATTTTGCATACAACTTCTATTTTCTTAAAGTTTGCAATACTATCCTTAGATGTTCTTTGTGTTCTTCTTCCATTTTCGAATACACTAGGATGTTGTCAATAAATACCAAAACAAACTTATCCAGGTACTGACTAAACATGTTATTCATTAAACACATAAATGTTAGTGTGTTAGTGAGACCAAACGGTATAACCACAAATTCATAATGTCCATATCTCATTCTAAACGTTGTTTTATTTATGTCTTCATCCTTTATTTTGACATGGTGATAACCAGATCTTAAATCCAATTTAGAAAAAACCTTTTCTCCTCCCACTTGGTCAAACAGATCATTGATTCTGGGTAGGGGATATTTGTTCTTAACATTCATTTTGTTTAACTGTCTATAATCAATGCATAATCTTAGAGTTATGTCTTTATTTTTAACAAAAAGGACTGGTTCTCCCCACGGTGAGACACTTGGCCTGATGTATTCCTTGTCCAACAGTTCTTGTAGTTGGATTTTTAACTCATTTGGTTTGGGTAAACTCATCTCGTAGGGTGCCTTAGATATAGGGGTTGATCCTGGCAACAGATCGATAGAAAAAAACTATCTCTCTTCTTGGGGGCAGTTCAATTATTTTGTCTACAAACAAATCTCTAAATTCATGTAAGACGGTAAAATCTTCTAGGCTGGGTTTATTTTCTTTTTCCAACAGATTTGTCACTTGGATAGCATAAATCTGAAAACATTTACTCATGCACTTCTTAAACTGCATTGCTGAAATCTGCCTAACTGAGACTGGTTTTCTAATGCCTTGTATTGTCCTAACAGTGTTTTTTTCATCTCTGTAAGTAAGTGATTTTTCATAACAATCCAAAATTTCTTTATGCTTCTCTAACCAGTCCATTCCAATAATTATATCGTAAGACCCTAATGGTATAATATTCAGATTTAACTTTGTGTTTTGGCCATCTAAACTGGATTCACAATCATAAATGAAATCTGTTACTTTTCTTTTTGTTCATGTTTCTAGTTGTACTAGCCAAGATTTTGTATGCTTTATTTTTTTAAGCTTGTTTGAATCCACTACACTAAGAGAAACATAACTCAAAGTAGCTCCTGGATCAATTAAAACAAGAAATATGATTATTATTAACTTTACCTTCAACTTCCACTATAGTGGACTGGTGATCATCTTGTCGGCCATCCACAGCTGCATTAATTATGTGTATGCTTCTGCCCACATCTCCTATTGTAGAGGCCTCTTGCAGATTATGAACCGTGGTCCTTGCTGCAAAAGTTAAATGCGGACAGTTCCTCCTTAAGTGAGGTTCTATGCATTCCCAACCTCTTAATGATTCCCTGGGGCTGTCCCCAAACTTCTTGGTTCCCAGATTGACTAGTCTACCTCCCTCTTGGGTGTTCTAGTTATTGGAGTGAAAATATTTCCTTGGGAAATTCTTTTATGCATTCTGAAAAGGGGCTGGTTGATAGCCCTTCTTCCGTTGGTTCAGTATGTCTTGTTTCTTGTCTTTCCAAGCTTTGGGAAGTTCATACCATTGTTTGTATTGGTCATAACACATCTGGGCCTTTCTGAAAACTTCGCTCAATGTTTTGGGGTTAAATATTCAATTTTGTCCTTATAGGACTGTGGTAAGCAGCTTAGGAACCGTTGGATTTTTACTTTGTCCTCCTTGATATAAGGCACAAATCTTAATAATTCAAGGAATTTGTTTATCAGGTCATCCATATTCATTTGACCGAGTCTTAGCTCATAAAATTCTTTGGTCTTTATCTCATAATAAATTTTTGATAAATATTGTTTCTTAAAGTGTTTCTTGAAATCCGACCATTCCATCTGTATTTATTTTAAGCCCTTGGCCAACTTCAATTCCTTCCACCATATACTCGCCTTTCCTTTCAGGTTATAAATGGCCATTCTGACCTTCATGTTGCTGGAATAATTGTAAATCTAGAAATACTTTTTTATGTCCAGTAACCATGCTTCAGCCTCCTCCCATGTCCTGGATTCCCCATCAAAGGTGGACGGTTTGATTTTATTAAATTCACCCTCCAGGTGGTCCACCTATTTCCTCTTTCTTCCTGTGATTGTGTTATTTTATGTTGATGGTGTGACTTCGGAAGAACTTTTCTCGTCTTCTGCTTCAGGACCAGAATTTTTGGAGGCTCTTTTGCTGACCTCTTCCTCCTTGTCATTGTCTTTTGGGATATTCTTTGTTACTATGCTACGCATCCGTACTTCATTTATTTCTTGTTGGTCTTCGTGTGCCTTTTTCAGTTTGTCGTTATCTGTCTTGAAAACTTGCAGTTCCACGATAAGGTTCCTCATTGTTTCTAGAACCTAGGTAGCTGAACTTCCTTCACTATTTTTCCTAGGTTCTTTAGGAGGTCCTTACTTAGGATTCTCCTCAAGTTTGATCTCTTCATTCTATGCTTCCATTATCACAACAGAAATAAAAATTTTATGTTTGTAACAGTAAGCGTTTTTGTTAGTTTTTCATTAAACAGAAAAGTATGTACTAAACAAAAAAATTGGCCCTATTTAAGGTCCAAGTGTTGTAACTTTTTCTCTGATACCATATGTAATGTACCCCAAATTTACCAACTAAAAAAAAAATTCTAGGTGCATTAAAACTTATTTACTTTGTTATACCTGATTTGATTTACAACTATAATCATCACTATCGGAATACGACGTAAGCTTAAACGTCTTTACAAATGACTAAGACAAGTTGATTAACCTTTCCATGAAATCGTGCCTATTACCAATTACTCAAAACATGTGTTAACACTTGTCATAACAGGTTAAAGTGTAGCCTCTTCATGAAACTATGAACTGGTCATGTCCATAAAGTCTACAGTAAATCTAGCCTACATAGTTTTTACCTTTATCAAGGGATCCACAAAAGTATTTCACTAAGGTTCCACTTTTAAAACAAGTCTTGGTACTCTTTACCTCATATCTAAATGAAGGAGTCCTTCAAATTTTATTACAAACAATCCCATACATTCAAGTCCCCTTGTTTTTATTATAACCCTATAATTCCATGTATTAAGAATTATTTAATCGATAATGTTAGATATAAACACTAATACCATAAATTCCCTACACCCCAAGTCATACAAGTCAACGTAATATTTTTGAGTTTATACGAATGTGATTATCGTATGTCTTACCTAAAATGTTCAACCTTATTCACAATTGTCTACACGACCTCCTTGTCATCAACTAAACCCTAGTTGTAAGCGCACTCTAACTGTCGCCAGTTATTCGTTAAGTCCTTTAACTTGGTAGTTAGTGGGATTTAACAAACACCTGTCGTAAAAATGACAGGGTTGATCGAACGAGGATGTTTAACGTTGAGGTTTGGAATCCCATAACCTAATATTATTGACGTGTGTGAGAACCCTCTGATTTAATGACAAGGATTTGCATTAACAGTGTTATTTGCTCGGTTCAAGGCACAGTTAATACATGTTTGTAACTAACATTGAATTTTCTGGTGGAGATTTAAGAGGTTTATGCATTGAACTGGTTCTAGATTATCATGACCAATGGGGATACACCATGTGCACATATTCACATGGCCCATGTACCCAAGGCATCCATTCACCATTACTCTGTGATACGAGAGTCAGTTGAGTGACTAATGTTCCATTTCTCCTTTGGCTCTTGTGCATTTTTGTAAAGTGGTCATGTGTTAACCTCTGCAACACTGCTTTGCGTGTAACCACCAACGATGAGGGGGTTCATGCTCTGTGTAAAGAAAGAAAATGTTATATGTCTGACTGGTTTCCTCCTTTACCAGGTATGTTCACAAAAACTCCATCGCTTGAGTTAACTGTAGAATGTAAGGAAGGGTCAGTTGTATTTTAAGTTTGTCTCTGTAACTAGTTTTCTTTACGGTTGTTGGTTGGGGACCTTCCTTCTCGCTAATCTTAACTTTCTGGAATATTTCCATCCATGCTCTGGATAAAATATGTATTTTCTAACCCATGGTGGCTTATGGATTTATCTCTCTCGTGAGGGTAATCATCCGCTACTCAAGGATTTCATTAACTTGTAAGCCATTTTACACAAACGGTTTTTAGTTTCTTGGTTCAGGGATAGTCCGGAAATGTTGTTAAGGTTCTGTCAACAAGCAGATAACCTTAGACATCCTTTTAATATTCAAACTTGTATTTATATTTGGAGTCATTCACGGTATACCTATCGTCAAACTTCCATGATTAAAACCCTGTTACAGTGACCCTAAAATTCCGCATAAGGCATCCTGTGTGAGTAACTGTACACTAAAGCTCTCTGTGTATTATAATATGTATCTCTTGCATTTGTAAGGAAATGAGGAGGCATGAATGCCTAATCCCTCGGTTCTTAAGGTTGAGAAAGTTCCTCCCTGGACTGACTGGGATTCATTTCATTTTGAATCCATGGCGTAAAGTTATAAAGGAAAAGCACATGTATTTGTAGCGAGATTCTTCTTTCCCATAATGCAGGCAGGTGGTAACCTGTCTGCGGAACCCTTCTATTTAATTTTCGTATAATCTATATAGGAAAGTCAAGGTCGTGACACCTCTCTGATCATGTGAATAATTTAATTTCCAGGGTTTATATTCCGGTGTAGAATTCACCCTAAATTCACAATTCCTAGAATCAGTGGTTAAGATAGGTTCAAAATATATTTCAGGTTCTGTTTTAATGCTCGGTTCTTGTCTGTGTATTTTTATCATCAATTCGTAAGTTTGATCATTATGATATCAATGTCACGTAACCCTATCTGAATTTTGAGCTGGGAAAATAATACCTCTGTGGGATATGCTTGACCCGGTGCAAACTTTATTATTTTGGAAACCCTGTGGTTAACTTGTCTAATTTCACTTTGTTAGCGTAAAAACAATTTCAAGTATCCAGAACTTTGTTCTTGAGTGTGTTCTTCTTTATCATTAATCTATAGTTTTAGATAATTATGAGGACAGTATCTCGCAACCCTATCTGTGATCTGAATTGGGGCAATTCTGTGGAACATGTTTTATATTGTGCGTTCCTTATAATTTTGGTTATGCAATATATATATTACATGTTTAAAATGTTCTATTTGCTTGATACATTTTGCGCAATTGATTTAATTTCGTTCGGTTACAAGACTAATGATGGGACCCCTGTTTCCATTACGAGGGCACCCATCAGTGATTTCAAAATCCACTCCTCCCCTTCGGACTGTGGATAGTTCGCTTCAGCGACACCGACGGGAAACATACACCTGCACCAACCTTAAGCTAAGTGTTTTTCCTCTGTGGAACCTTAACTATTTTAATTTTGTGGATTCTTTCTGAACATTTTTTTTTGTGAATAAAAAATTGATCCTTATATTAATTCCAACTGAAAGCTTACAAAAAACACCAGCAGCCTATCTGCTTACACAAAAATGCCAGCGGCCTATCAGATCGAAGGTCCATATTTCCCTGGGATCAACGGTCCATATTTTCTCTCGCTTTTCATGATTTTGCGACTTGGGCAAACAACTTCTTCCATGCTTCGGACTCCCGGTAGCTGAGTTCCCGAAATTTTCTCGAGTCATATCAATGGGGCCAGATCGATAGTCTTGATCTCTTCTAGTACCAATGGTCCAGATCTGTTCACGCTTTTCGCGATCTCACGACTTTGGAAAATAGATGCCTTCATGCTTCAGATTCCCGATGGTCGAGTTCCCAAAATTTTATCGCGACAGTTCAATGGAACCAGATCAACAATCCAGATCTCTTCTGGTGCCAACGGTCCAGATCTGTCCTTGTTTTTCATGATTTCGCGACTTCGAAAAATAGTTGCCTTCATCCTTCGAACTCTCAATGGTCGAGTTCCCGAAATTTTATCGCGACAATTCAATGGGACCAGTTCGACAGTCCAAATCTCTTTTGGTGCCAATGGTCCAAATCTCTTCTCGTTTTTTGTGATTTTTCATTTCATGATTTCGCGACTTTGGAAAATAGTTTCCTTCATGCTTCGGACTCCCGATAGATGAGTTCCTAAAGTTTGCTCACGCTAGTTCAATGGGACTGGATCGATAGTCCAGATCTCCTTTAACACCAATGGTCCTGATCCCCTCTCGCTTTTCGCGATTTCGCGACTCTGAGAAATAGCATCCTTCGTGCTCCTGACTCCCGATAGTCGAGGTCCCGAAATCATCTGTCGACTGATGATCTTCTGTGCTAACGCTTACAGTTTCCCTCTCTCCTGAGCTTCAGGTCATTTCTGTCTTTTGGAAGAAATTATAAGTAGACAGGTGGATCCCCGTCTGGATTGGGGCCATCCAGTTGAGCAAGCTCCTTGCATTGGACCAAGAGGGGTGAGCTTTGGGACTGCCTGGAATCATGGAGAATGATCTGTTGCATCGAGTTCACCCCTGTATTGGCTAGTCTGTCTGCAACTTTGTTTTCACTTTGCTAAATGTGTGTGGGGGTTAGAGTAAGAGAAGGTCTGAGAAGAGCCCAGAAGTTGTGAAGAGGGCAAAGGAGGCGCCAGCTGGGAGTGATTTTCTCTGGATCTTTGCCATTCAGGATTTTTGTTGCCAAGTCTATTATGATTTTCGAGTCTCCTTCAATGATAGGACAGGTGAGGTTTTGATCTAGAGTCGTTTGCGCTCCTTTGATGAGACCCCAAATTTCTGCTAAATTGTTGGTGTCGCATCCAAGATTTTCTCTGGACTTAAACATTCGCAGTCAACAGATCCAGGACAACGCCTTGCTCGAAAAAGGAATTCGAGTTCTAAGTCTAGTGTTAGTTTGAAGGTTCATATTTGGTTTTAAAGTGGTATTGGGTCCTTACCCAGGGTACTCTGTTTGTAAAGGCTTGGATCCAAAGCCTCTGGCTATACAAATCGTTTATTATCTTATTGTAAATAAACGCACAGATTATTCTACAACCCACACGAATATTGTTACATATTGAGTAGTTTCTGTAATATGTATTATATAACATTGAAAACTTCATTTATCGTTTTACTATGGTAAAGACTAACTGTAAATTCTTTATGCTTTTGGTACAGTCTTATCAATGGATGTTTACTTGAAATTCATGTGGTCCAAGTGTCTACAAATCTTTCTGTGTATGATTATTAAATGTTTATGTAGTTCTGAATACCTATACCGGCAACAGTATATATATCTACTTATACGGTATAGATTATGATTAACACAACAATAATTTTGTTATGTTCAGATTGAATACTTACACACACACACACACACACACATATATATAAGTGCTTGTAAATCATACGCATGCACTTCCTGTAGATCTGTACTTAAGGTTAAATCTTTTATAATTTCTATGCATGCTTATACCAAAATCACATTCATACATATACCAATACATTCCTAATATCAACAACAAATCAAACTTATATTTTCTTTACTATTTTGGTTTAGAGAGTACATCACATGATTAAACAATTTCCACATATTCATCTCATCCATATTAGTGTAATACACAATAAAAATGCTCATCAAAGAATAGGTAGAAAGACATATATGAACAAAGTGTTGGGACAACAAATGGAACAACCAAGTTCCACCCAACCATAGAACAAAACAGCCAAACTACTTGCTCCGTTCACCCCCTAGCATGACCATGAATCCATAAGGGCGAACTCCAAATCTCCTCTTTCACTATAGTCCTCTTCAGATCATAAATTCCCCTTGCCTCACACTCAGAACAGTGCTCATAACAGCAAATGATCTCCTTTCCCCCAGCATATTAGGCAGTGTCCTGCCTCCTCTTATATGCTATATATGCAAAAGCATCTTGTGCCTAGGTCTTTTCCCCCTTTGGGAATTTTCGCAGCTTTACAAATCCCTGATTTTCAGGGGCTGCCCATGGCCAAATTCCTCATTTGACACTTGTAAAATTCAGCCCTGAGGTAGTTCAAGCTTGTTCCCCACTCATGGATTCATGGTCAGTTGATTTCAACCTGGCTGTTCCATTTTTCCTTCAGCAATTAATATAAAAATATTTGTCTTTTACAAGTGTCATAGTCAAAGAGTTGGTTGGGCAAATCAAATCTTTGCCCAACAGTCACAATAATTAATTACAATTAATCAAATTCCAAATTCGGAATTTCCATAAATGGTAATAATTTTCCAAATTTGAATTTGCCAAAAATAGAAATAAATCCCTAAATGCATACAAACTCAAATAATTAATTAATTTTGGGAATATTACATGTTCGAACTCATTATCGTTCGGATTATGTAATTTCTTTATGTCTAGAACGAATACTACTCTATGCTATAATTATTGGAAAATTTTATGGCAAGTGTTGGGTTTCACACGTCTCTGATCTTTAAATTTGAGGGTTTCTCTGTGAGATAAAATAATGGTTGTTTTCTTAGTGCCATTACCCAGTCTTGAAAGATTGATAGCTCCTTCAAACTGTTGGTCAAATGTTTGTATATGTATGAATATATTTTCCTTACAACTGCCATAAGAGGTCTCTGGAAGAGGTATGTGGAAAATCTGTGTTATAAGATGTTTAAATATTTTTTCAGGAACAAACCCTTTGTGAAGGTCTCACCTTTGCATTGGCCTAGACCTCAGGTTTTCTATTAATGTATGGAAATTTCAAGCTTTTAACTCTAGTCTTGATGCATTCGATTAACCAAACATTGGAATATTTGTTATTTTCACTAAATCTTTGTTCGTGGTTGGTTATCTACGAGGTTTTTTTTTTTGTTGATTTTGGAAACTGTATATTGTTAAAATAAATGAGCACCAGTTGACTAGGTTTTGAACCCAGTCTGTTACAAAACAAATGTTGAAAGTGGTAGTACCATCCTTGTATGTTGAAGAGTGGTTGGCTTGTGTTGTGTTACATCGTGTGCTTGATGTGGTTTGGTTTTAGTTGTTGGAATTATTATGTGGACAATCTATTAGTAAAAGAACTCTGTGAATAGAAATAAAGAGTGTACAGTGGACAGTCTTGGATATTTCCAGGTGTTTTGAAACAAAAGTGTGTTGGATTTGACTTACTAAACAAAGAAAAGTTTTGGCAATTGTTTTATTGATGGCAATGGAAATTTTTGGATATCATTGCATATAATAGAACAATAATTGTATTTCCCTATAATTATACCATTTTACGCTCACTATATTCCCCTCATCCTCCCAAATACATTAAAACACTCCATGTTCTATGATTATGAATTTAAAATTCTTTATGGAAAGAAAAGGGATTAATATAAAATTTGGTTGATGACCGGTGTTTGAAGGTTGGTTATAGATACAGTCTTTGTTACTTCTGCATTTGCTTGAACAATATTCATTTAACTTGTCCCATCCATGCTACCATTTTCGCACATTATAAACCTTTCATCTTCCCAATAGCCCTATTGTTGAGGAAAAGGTATGGAACACCTTAATCAATCATTTTCAGATCTTTCCTAGCTAGGACAAGATAGTTGGGAATGTCACCTAGGATTTATAGCCTCAAAACATTCACTCAATCCGCAAGTATTAATTACAAGGATTAAGGCCGATTTTATGATTTGTAATTGTTGCAATGTAAAAATAAAAAGGATACAAGAATGTATACAGTTTTTACAATAAAGTAAACATGGAGACAAAAAGCGGAAAAAGGAACCAAGTCATGAAAACACATGTATGAGACAAAATAATAATATGATTTTATTTCATTCTGAGATACCAAAAGTGTATTTCTATTTACAAACCCATGTGAGGGTATGGACCAAAGTGAGATTTAGAGATATCTGATTGGCACCATACAAAAAGACTTTGACAGTAAAATAAAACTGAAATTAATGATATGGATCAACTTGCCATAAAAATGTTTCCATTTGACTCTGCAGGATATCCTTTATCAGCCATGAAAATTAATTCACAAACATACAAGAATACACAGACTATCAAGGATGAATCAACACCTCTAAAACAAGCGGCTGAAAAGTATGATTCATTTTTGAACCTTGCTTCCTTCAATAAGACCTTGTTGTCAACAAGAGGATTCGGCTTTCAAGTAAACTCAAAAATGAATGAAAACCGAAACTATCTCATTTAACTAAAGAGAAAACCTTAGTCTTGTTTTTCTCCTTCTATTCTCCCTTTGTCTCTTTTTCTCATTGAACCTTTATTCTTTTTCAATAAATTGATGTAGTTCAACTACTTTCTTTAGTTAAGTCAAATTAACTTAACTAATTATTTTAGGGAGAAATAACTAATAATAATAATATATAAATAAGAGTCTATTTAATAATTACTAAATAGGTGGGACCCCTTGTGACTCCCATTATTTTTTTGCCAATCATCAATTATAACATACAAAATTTTATCATTTGGATCATATAACACCCTTGTAGCTCCCCTTGATACTATTCAAATCAAATATTTAAATATCAGCAAAATTTAAGGACATCACAAAAAGAAATATGTCCATTTTATCCACAAAAATATCCAAAATAAAGCTTGATGTCCCCAAAAGTTGAAAATTATCAAACACTGTTTTCATTACTGAAAATCATAAAAAAAAAACTTTAAAATCCATATTTTTTGCTTTGCAAGGCATATTTCCTCTTCTCATTGTTGTGTCCAACTGGCTTTCCTTGAGTGGCCCTTGGTTGGTTAGACCCTTGGGGTTGTATTTCGTTGATCACATGACAGCGGTCATATTTTAGGTGGAGGCGTGAAGACACAGACTTAGAGGATTATGTGGATGGACTAGAGAGGTAAACCGCTGCTTTTCCTTTGTCTTGCATAGGTTGCGGGATATCAATTTTTAATTATTTGCTAGCGTGCGAGGATTGTACTGGCGAAAAAACAGGAGCAATTTGAACATTGGGATTAATTGGTTGTGGTAAAGGCAATGATACAATGGGCCAACCACAGTGGTGAGAGATAGGCTGGTGGACAATTTCTTGTCAACCTTCATTAGTGGGGACTTTGGGTTGCAATGATACATGTGGAGGTACGGGAATGCCAGGAAAATTCTGAGGAGGTTGAAATGGGGGTCTATTAAGTCGGGGATGCAAGATACCATGGCCAACCAAATTAAAAAACCTAGCTTGAAATAGATGGTTCAACACTTGTGGATCAGCATCGAAATGAATAGAAAACTAAGGCCTCATATAGCCTCGATTCCAATTTCTCTTGCCTCTGTTATTTCGGCCATTGTTGCCTCTACTGAAAAAACTCATCATGTAGCAACAATTTGTCAGTCATGAAGTTCTTAATAAACCATACATAAAACTCTACTTACATAAATCAAAATTTGGCTATAGAGTTTACTTACGAGAGACATGCAATCCATCCATAACATGTCATTTATTAATTGGCACGTGAATAGGGAATGGATAGGGTTAATGGGAAATATGGAGGGCTTGTCTTTTGCGAAAAATAATATCATGGAGGGGAAGGAATATACGAATAATGTTCAAACAATTAATAAAAAAATAAATTGTGTATCTAAACATATCTAGAACATCAATCCTCAACCCTTGACATATCAACTTCCTTTTATTTCCACACAGACTCCTCTTCAAAATAAATATCACAGAACATGGAATGAATAAGTGAAATTGGGATCATGAAGGTGGTGTATTTAAAGAAAATTGGTAGAATGGGGTGAATTCTTGCGGATATTGTTCAAATGATATATCAAACATACCATCTTTGATGTAAATTCACAATCAAAATATCTTACTGTTCAAAAATTTAAATTTTAAACCATACTTTATTTCTAAAACAACAACCCAGAACCGGTGCTTGCTTCACAAAATTGCTCACTTTCCCTAGAAATTGTATTACACAATTACCAATTTAATATGCCCGGGATTTTGAAAAATAACCGTAATAACAATACTGCTTGTATATAACATAGTTGAAAATGAACAACATCATAATCACCACGGGAAATACAACAATAGTCTTGGAGTGGACAGGCTACAATCATAATATCAACATCAGCAAAGTTCTTAAAACCCACAGGGTCCCGTGAAGTGCCCCAAAACAAATCCTTGTATATAACCATAATTCAATCGAATCACAATTTACCAAATGTCATCATCCTATTTCATTTTGGTTCGTATACTTTATTCGAGCATCATACAATTTGTACACAAATTGTTTTTGTATTTACAATAGAACATGGAAAGTTTATATTTTAACAATAATTCAAAACATTGTTATTGAGCTCATGAGCTTCATATGGAAAGACTGTAACTTCAAGTGAATAAGTGAATCCAACACTTCATCTATATTTGAATAGAAAGTGACCAATCAAAACCCGTGCCCAAACAAAAGAGAATGAATAGTGCTTTCATCAAATTATGGGTAAGCAATGCCTTCACAATAGTGCATAGGGTTTAATACACAACAGTGGTAGAATAAAGTGGGCTAACAACATGAGGTTTTAGCCAGAACAAAGCATGAAAGGTTTACTCCCACCACAGTGTTCCACATTAACACTCACGGAGTCGGGGTTATGACGTGGGCGTATTAGCAACGAAGACCAATAGTCTTAACATACATGCGGAGTGTTCACAAAAACCCACAGGTAAGAGGCGAAGAGAACCCATTTTCAAACAAGGAAGGAAACCCAAAACAAGGAACCAAAGGCAACGCACGCCCTAGAGTTTCCCAACCATGATATTTTTCATAGAAAAATTGTGAACAACTACACACAGTAAAATCCACCCACAACTCTTTTAATGCCAATGGTCTCAAAACATTCAACGCAGGAAACCAAAATTTGCAAACAACCAATACACAGTCTAAATTCATTATAACAGCTTTGGAAATACACAAACCGTGAGAAAACAAGAGACAATTATTGACTTAAAGAGCAGAGAGAATGTTCATGGATGGAAAAGAAAGAAAACCCCACACCTGTGTAAAATATTGCTTAAGGAGAGACGACCAGGTTGTATACCTCCTCCACGATCAAACAAAGCGGAGCAGCAGCAACCAACAAAGAAAAATGCAAAAATGACTAGGGTGGGGGGCTCAAGGTGAGTTAGAGTGACGTGAATTTACTGCATGTCGCTTCTCCCTTCCCATTTTCATTCATGGATAGTACGAGCCAAGCCCAATACATTGCTCATCGACCATTAATATTCAAAATGATTAATACAATCCAACTATTCCAAAGTTTTCCCATGTTCCAATTTTGCAATGCACCACCCCTTGCCACTATCCCCATTCCACATATAACAATACTTCCTAGGGATACCACCATCCAACATTACTTCTAATTCAAACAATGTGTGTACCCTTGTAGCATGAAGTCACCACATTACACATATAACTTAAGCATGGAGTTTAGGTCCTTCCTCAAAATAAATGTAACATAATAATACTTGCGAGTGTTATATAAAAACAACACCAAAATCATATCGCCCCTAACATCATATTTGATTAATCATTCCAACATATTTATTAAACGCAAATAAATTGTAGGGATCATCTCAACCAACTCATAAGCATGTAAATCATAACTATTGTTTCTTCGTCATAGTCACACAAGTTACACCAGGGGTCCCACCTATTAGTATATTATTAAATATAGTTAAATAATAAGTCATAAGGCATTTGCAACCATTTTCAAGAAGGTACCCTATGTTTCACTTTTGTGCGTCAACACCTACCACTCCATGTTCGAATGGAAATTGATTGATGAAGTTTTAAGGTGTTAATGGATGGATTGCATGTGTTTATGTGGTGAATAATAGAGCCAACCTTTTGATTTTATTTAGGTAGAGTTTTATGCATGGATTGATAGAAGTTTTTCATGACATGTTGGAATATTGCTTCGGGATGAGCTTCTTTAACAGAGGTAGTAATGGCAGAGGTAATAGAGGCAGAGGAAATTGGAAAAGAATCCATAGAAGGCCATGGTTTTCAATACATTTTGATGTCGATCCACAAGAATTGAATCATATTTTTCAAGATGGGTTCTTCAACCTAGTTGGCCATGGAATTCTCCATCCCCAACCTGGGATACCTCCCTTCCAACCACATCAAAACTGTTCCAGTATCTGTGTCCCCCCTCATGTGTCTATGCAACCAGAACTGACTACCAATTATGGTTGGCAAGAGATTGTCCAGCAGCCTACTTCTCATCACCACGGTTGGCCTATTGATTCCTTTCCATTACCTCCTCCTCCACCACCAAAAAATCCTAATTCCCAAGCTAATCATGTTGTCTCACCCATGCAGTCTTCTCATGTCAGTAAGAGGATAAAAATTGATATCCCCAAGCCTGAGCAAGATAAAGGAAAAGGAGTGGCCACTCCCTCCAAGTCATCTAAAGATTCCTCTGAATATGTGTATGCTCATCTTCATCTCAAGGATGATTGTTCTCATGTTATCATTGCAGTTCAACCTCAAGGTTCCAATTAGCCTAAGGTTGCCACAGAAAGATCAAAGGAGGACATCAGTGAAAAGAGGCCAAATTCCTCTCACAGTAGATATGGTCTTTAATGATAATTTATGTTATTTTCTAGTGGGGACATCATTTTTACTTTGACAATGTTTTGGACAACAAGCATTTATTTAAGCAACTTTTTGGACAGCTTGGATATAATGTTATTTTTGGATATGGTCATGTTATATTTTGTTGATATTTAAATATTTGATTATAAATATGAGAAAGTGAGTTACAAGGAGGATGTTTGAATCAAATGATTGGATTTTTATATTTCATGTCTGATGATTTTTAAAATAAATTGAAATCGGAGTCACAATGGGTCCCACCTATTTATTTATTATTTAATTAGACCCTTACTTAAATATATTATTACTATATTGTCTCAACTAATTAGTTAAGCTAGTTAATCTTAACCAAAAAGGTAGTTGAACTACCATAACTTATTGCGAAGGAATAAAATCTCAATGAAAGGAAGAGACAAAGGGGAGGAGAATAGAAGGAGAACTACATCCATAAGGTTTTCTCTGTACTAGTGAGACACTTTCAATTTTCATTCATTCTGAGTTTACTAGAAGGCTTAACCCTCTTGATGACAGCAGGGTCTTATTGAAGACAGTGGGATTCAAAATTGAATCACATATTTTAGCAGCTTGTTTTAAAGGTGTATGATTCATCTTTGGCAGTCTGTGTGTTCTTGTTTTTTTATGAATTGAATTTCATGTTTGATAAAGAATATCTTGCAAAGTCAAGTGACAACATCTAGTGGCAAGCTGATCCAGATCTTTAGCTTCAGTTTTCTTTTGTTGTCAGAGTCTTTTTGTATGGTTCTCATCGGAGGCTTCTAAATCTTTGGTCCCTACCCTCGCAGGGGTTTGTAAAGAGAATCCAGTCTTGTATCTCATAATGAAATCGATAAAAAAATCAAATTATTGTTTCAATATTACACATGTATTTTAAAGATATGGTTCACTCCTTTTATTTTATCTCCACGTACACACTCATATCATTTTTGTACACATTCATGTAAATTTCGCTTAAATTATATTTATTTTTCACAGTTACATACAATATATAAAAACCATCCTTGATCCCTTTCGGATTAAGCGATTTTTTAAGACTATAAACCCCGGGTGACATTCCCAACTATCTTCCCTTAGCCCAGCAAGATCTGAAAATGATTAAGGTTTTTCATACCTTTTCCTCAACAAGATGTAAAACCAGTTGCTTGGGACAGACATTCCACCCAACCATAGACCTGTTGTTCCAAATCTTAATATAAATTCACCCCCAAGATGAGGATATTAATCCACAAAAGAGGGTGGTCTCTCATTTTCCACTCACAACTCAGAAAACTCACAACCCATTGATATTCTCCTACAACTATCCCAATTTTCCACCAGCTCTCTTCCTCTCAACCTATCCAACCCAAGGAATGTACCATTTCATTTGATCTCAGTCCCTCTGTTGTCCCATTCATTTATCGGGGTCTCTCTGGAACAGGTAACCAGGAATCTCTCAGCTAGGAACTCAAGGCAACTTGTTTCCAGAAAAACTACAAGCAAACAAAAACAAACACTTGTTGTTGCATTGCAAGTCACTAAGGAGTTCACTCTTCATGCCCGACAACGTAGATCTTCAATATTCATCTCTCAAATTCTCCAGAATTCCTCCTCCATGGATGCACCAACTCGAAGCTCTCTTCCTTGCTCTCTACTTTCTACTCATACACAAAATATGTCTGTCTAAAATTGTTGTCCCAACCCATACAAACTTTCTCCCTTTGGCTTTCCTTTCTTGACTCACACACTTCCCCAAGATGAAGGTACTTATCCCCCATGTGCCTAATAACTATGGGATGTGACTTCTCACACCCACCATCTTACATGTATTCAATGATTGGTTTTGGGAACACCCAATCAAAAAATTAGAAGGTTCATATATCAATAGAAAATTTAGGAAAATTGTTTAATTAATATACATGGGTAATTCCCCCTTGGACCCCTCTTATGAATTCTCTTAGACCCTCCCCTCTCTTGTGGATTAATTCATCCCCCACCTCTGTCCATGTCCCCTTAGAAGCTAGCATCACTTTTTGTTATTTAAAATTTAGAAATGCATTTCACATATACATCACTTTGGTCGTAGCCACACATTATATCTACATAAGCATTAATTAAAATAAGGATTCTAGTGGGGATTTTATGGTGGGGATAATAATAATAAACAAATTTAGAAAATGACAAACATGAACAAATTTTATTAAAAAGAAAAATAGAAAAGTGTGTGTGTGTGTGTGTGTATTCTAGGTTATAATGTCCAGGGAAACCCCCCGAGAACTTCCCCTCATTTAGATGATGGTACCTATGGTAAACACTAGAATATCCAGGGCACAAAGCTAGACAACAACAGGGTTCGAAGCCATTACAATAATATACTTGTTAAGATTTCAACATGTAACTTGTGGGAATTGAACTTGGGTGGAAAGCATAACAATCATTCCTCCCAACCACATGAGCTATACCTAGTTGACACACACATACACATATATAAACACAATTTTAAGAACAAAAGAATAGTTGGAGGAGCATAGCAAAGGAGGGGTTGATTCTAAAATGGGTGAGGCGAGCACATATACAAAAATGTGTTTTCCTCCAAGTATAAGATAAATGTAAGGGGAAAATTAGAAATTTGATTGCCTCGACATTGAAGAACCCTAAACAGAATATTATTTCCAACGTTACAGAATAATATGTCTTATCTAATACTCATGAACCTAATGGTGGCCTTTCAGATCATTAAAGACCTATACTTAAAAGGGGGGAGGTTATTCTAAAATGGGGAGGCAGGGTGAGGCAATTCTTAAAAGAGGTGATTCTAAAATTATTGGGGAGGGGTGGGGGAAGAGAAGGGGTGATTCTCAGAATATCTCTCCCCCACTCAAACCCCTGCCTTATATTTTCTAATTTTTCTTAAATTTTTGTTTGTATATACAATTTATTAAAAACAATTTGTATATTTTATGTCTTTTTTACTGTTTTATATTCTTTTTTTTTCATTTTTCAAAAAAAAAATTAATATTTTTCTAATTTCTTTTTATAGAATTAGTTATTTTTTCATTTTTTTAATTTGTTTTCTTTTTTTTTAAATTAAAACTTGTTTTAAAAAAATTGGTTTTGTTTTTACTTTTAAAGGAAGGTGAGGGAGTAGGGGCTTTCTTTATTATAATTTTTAATTTGTGTTTTCTTTATTTATTTTTTTGTTTTTAATTTTTATTTTAAAAAATCATGTTTTTTTCAAAGTTTATATAATTTTTCCTTCTATTTTTATTCTTTTCCCCTATTTGTTATTTATTCTTTTCCTTTTTTCTTCTTTTATTTCTCATTCTGTAATGATTTATTTTGCAGCTCTATCTATCTTTTAGACCATGATTTTAAAAATATAACAATTATAAGCCTGAGAAAAAGGGTACTATCAATAATGCCTCTTTTTTTTCAAGTGTTGATTTCAAAATTTTATTTGCAATAGTACCACTAGTTAAAGTCATGGTTTCAAAAAAATTAAAATTTAACTCTCTCAAAAAAGGAGGTGTTTGTAGCACCACTTTTCAATTCCAAGGTTGATTTTAAGAACTTTGTTGCAAAAAAATTGGTTGTTGAGACCATGGTTTTAAACAAGTTACAATTTTAACCCTGACGAGAAAAAAAAAAGGGTGTTATTGGTAGCACCACTTTTCGGTTCAGGGAATGGTTTTAAAGTTTTGGTTGTATTGCTACCTATTGTTAAGGCCATTGTTTCAAACAAGTTTATCCCTAAAAAAATGGTTGCTACTAGTGGCACCATTTTTTGATTTGAAGGTTGATTGTAAGGTTTTGTTTGCAATGATTCCAACTGTCAAGGCCATTGTTTCAGACAAGTTGTAATTTTAACCCCCCGCCCCTCCCCCCGCCAAACAAAAAGGGATACTATTGGCAGCTCCACTTTTCAATTTTGGGGTTGATTTTAATGTCTTTGTTCACAACAATATGGGGTTTTAAAGCCATGATTGTAAAAGGTTGTAATTTAGACCTTGAAAAAAGGGTGATTCTGGGAGCACCTCTTTTCAATTTGAGGGTTGATTTTGATGTTTGACACCAAAAAATATGGGTTTTTAGGGCTATAGTTGTTGTTTGAGGTTGGAATTCACATCAAGTAGTGTTGAAAATGGTGTTGGCATTGATGTCAAAGGTAGAATGTGATGACAGCTCCAAGGATCAAACCACACAAACAGAGGAGGCATCCAGATTGCTAAGAACAAAGAGAATTAAACAGTTTCCATGAAGAAAACTATGTGTTCAAGTCAGAGGAAATCGCAGTTGTTGATCTGGTAAATTTGGACCGTTTATTGGAGTGTGCAAGGTGAGTCTAACGATTAACGATACCTCAAGTAAATCGTAGCCATTGATTTTACATAGCGAACAAATCTAGACCATTGGTCGAAGCATGCAAGGTGATATGAAGTCTGATGATGAAGGAGATTTCGAGCAAGTATCAGTTGTTGATCTATTGGAATGGTTGTGAGAGAGAATTTGGATCATTAATCGGATGACAAGGCATCGAAGTGTTTAAGTGTAAGGCTTCATTGGAACTTCGATGTAAATAGGAGTCATTGGATCAATCGGAGAATGGTCTCGGTGAAATATGGACCGTGGATGTTGGTATTAAGCCTATCGGAAGGTTAGATCATCGAAGTGTTTAAGTGCAAGGTTGCACAAAGACTCTGATGGGAGAAGCTCCAAGTTAACAATAAGTGTCTATCTATCAGAACTGTAGCAGAAGAGAACTAGACCTTTAATCAAAGAGTAAGGATGCAATGACACTCCGATGGGAAAAAAAACTCTGAGAGCCAACGATAACCGTCGAATTGGCATGGCTACTAGATCTTCATTGTTCATCGGAGAAGCAATGATTGGAGTGGACTGTGAATGGAGGTACTCCGATAACGATGGACTCCAAGAATGATAGTGAGCCAGCTCAGTTGAGCCACATCAGATGTAATTTCAAAGACACAAAAGCAACAAGGATATTGCCACATGTCAAGTTCCAAGTCGGCAAGGTATACATAGAAGGGTTGGAGGAAGTGATGATTTCATAGTCATGTTAGTGCCACATCATTTGCTACATGCAATGCCACATGTTGTATTGAAATTGGGCCATGTGTCACGAGAAGATCTGAGGGCTGTAGATTCGTCAGAGGATCTACCTCAGTCGTAGGATCCATTTCATGGAGGAAGGGTGATTTCAATATGACATGTTGTGACAACTTGGAAGTCAAGGTGATGTCTGTATGCCAGCGTGGTAGCTAGAGTATCTCAAAGGATGATGCATGTTATATTTTGATTGTGTGAAATGAAAGTGGGCCCCAGTTGGACGTGGAGACCATTATAACATTGTATCAAATCTGATTCGTTGATCTAGGTAGCAAGCATATATCCATCATTCATCAAAGAGGCTCTGATCGGAGTAGATTATGTTACTTGTAGCGGAGGTACTCCAATGAAGGATCTCCAAGGAGAAATATAGACGATAGGTCGAAATGCAAGCAATATGCAATCTCACCCGTGGATCATTATGGGTCCCACATTACCATCTCACGAAAAGTTAGAGTGACAGAAGATAACCAGTGTGTAGGTTAAAGGATCGACACAATCGAAGTCATTGATTCTAGATTATGAGGATCATTGGATCCGTTGGTGCACATGCCATTGGAGAGGCTCTGGTCAGAGTGCAGTTATATTATGAAGCAGATGGGTTCTGATGAACATGACTCAAAGAGCCAATGATAGCCATTGATCTAAGATCAGACGGTTGTTGAGGAACAAGGATATATTGTGTTGAGTATAATATGAGCCTGATATCAATGATACAATCGACGAACTAGATCAAATTTGGACTAGATCCTATGATGGCTGAGTATTATGGTCCCAAGTGTCTAATAGGCCTGGTGGTCTTGATGAAAGTGATCGTTGATCAACGGAGGAGATTGATTGGAGATCCATATTGGACTATTGTGATCAAATGAAGAAATGATCAGATGGTTGTTGTGTGTCAAGGTTGTATAGTGTGTCTTGTTGGATAAAGAACAGATTGATGGTCATGATTTGTTTAAGGATTATATCGGATGGCTCCTAAGCATTAAGGTCTGTGTGAAGAATTGTGTGTGATGGAATGAAGCTAAACACAAGTTTTCATGAAATGTTTTGTAGCTCAATTTAATGGAGAATTGATGGACCTGGAGCCAACTTGTTGAATATGATTTGTTTGAGAACAAATGGTTCATGTATGAGCTTGAACATATATA
>WSFP011426813.1:0-22189 GCA_009831015.1 Picea engelmannii
TTCACAAGATTCACCCATTAGTTTAGAAGTGTGTTAGTACAGTCTCTGTTTATGCTTTGTTTAACTTTCGTTTGCTGAAACATTGTTTTTAATGGATTCTGCTTTGCTGAAACACTATTGAATCTGTCTTAGTTTATTGAATGAAATTCATAATTCCCTTTTTTAGCAATCTTGTGTGATGGTTTTATGAGGTTAGCCAGAGACCGGGTTAAGGGTTCCTTCTCAGATAGGAAGGAATAAGAACATCCTGTCCTCTTTAGATTTCATTCAATTCTGCAAGTGTGCTAGCCAGAGACCGGGTTAAGGGTTCCTTCTCAGACAGGAAGGAATCAAAACATCCTGTCCTATGTAGATTTCATTCAATTCTGCAAGTGTGCTAGCCAGAGACCGGGTCAAGGGTTCCTGCTCAGAGAGGAAGGAATCAGAACATCTTGTCCTCTGTATATTTCATTCAATTCTGCAAGTGTGCTAGCCAGAGACCGGGTTAAGGATTCCTGCTCAGACAGGAAGGAATCAGAACATCCTGTCCTCTGTAGATTTCATTCAATCCTACAAGTGTGCTAGCCAGAGACTGTGTCAAGGGTTGCTGCTCAGACAGGAAGGAACCAGAACATCCTGTTCTCTGTAGATTTCCATTATTCCTGCAAGTGTGCTAGCCAGATATTGGGTTAAGGGTCCCTGCTCAGAAAGGAAGGGATCAGACTATCTCGTTCTTTGTAAACCTCAACTTCACAAGTGTTCTAAACATAAATAGGGCTTAAGGCTCCTGCTTAGAAAGGAAGGAACTAGATAGCCTTGTTCTCTGTTAGATAGAGTTAATTGTTTTCTACATTACTGTTTTCATGAAAGAGTGTTAGTACTGAAGTCTCTATTTGAGAGTAAGGGTACTATTCTCTGGTTGCAGAATAGTTGTTCTTTCCCATTGCAAATGTTATTCTAATGTAATCCAGGATTCTTAGATTAATCTTTAAAATCTGCAATAGGGAAGTTTCTTTCCTGTGATTTAATTCAGAACTTCAGTTTATTCGACAGTGTGATTAGTATAAGTTTCCTTACTACAACACTAAGTTGCTTTTGGAATTGAGCATATATAGTGTGTGGTTATATTTGAAATAAAAAGACTTCCTAGGTTGATAATTTATGTATCACTTGATTGTTTGAATCAATTAAGCAATTATAGTGACCAACACTCCCCTCACTCCTCAACAGGAGGTACCAGTATCTCAGGGTCTCTCGAGAAATCAATCATGGCATAAGGGTAATCCTCTATAACCGGGATCTGTCATGACAACCATGCAAATAAGTCATCATCGAAAGGATTATTGGTTTTTCTGCCACCCTGTCATAGTAGTAATATTGCCCATCTACACATAGCAAGAAGAGAGGCTTGATGTCCTCATACCACTACTCGAGGACTAAAACTCAGAACTCTCTAAAAAAAAATGAACACAGAATGGTCCCGAACTCGAAGTTCCTATGTGTCCGCAAAAGACATTCTATCAACTGAATTTTCATACATTCAAACAATGTGGTACTCCATTCAAAAAATTGTGAATTTAAGCATTGGAATGCACAGTTCATCTGTGCATGGGACGCCTGATGTAGAGCCCCAGAACCAGTAATTCGCCCAATAAGCAATACTATCACCTATAGTGATAGGTTATTAATCTTGCTTATGAGCACCTGTGTGCTTGGGCGGTCTTTATCATCTACACAGTATAGACCTATCAATTTCGCTATGTTATGCGGCCCTAAAGGAAAATTCTAGAAGTTGACTGGTTCCCCTCTCCTGGAGAGGCTAGTCAGAAAGTAAATATCCTCGACCATGGGCATCAGTGACTTCCCTTCTAACATGAATGCCTCTACATGCCAATAGTCAACCAAGGCATTTAGTAGCCTAGGTTGTCCCCGCATGAAAGGACATAAGAAAAACTTGAGTAACCCACATTGAATCAAAGTAGCCACAACAATGGGGTCGTCCCCGACCAACTCATTCACCTCTTCATGCTCTCCTTCTCTCCAATGGACATACATCCTGCAAAACACCAAGGTTGAGGAGGGTTAACCCTTGCTTTTTAGGCATTTTTTCATTCAATAAGTGGATCCATGCATGTTGTAATGGTGACAGTCATGTGTACACATGTGCATGGTTTACTCTTCTCGAATGTACACATGGCCTATCCTGAGACAACCTGCATGGACCTAGGGACAACCTTTTAAAGGTTGATGCCCCCCTAAAAAGTGAAACCCAATGCAAAAATAAAGACTTAAAATTCAAGATAAGGGAGTTTGTACTTACTTGATCCAGACAGAATTTCGTTTTGTCCACTGTAGCTCCCGGAATCACTACTTTTGACAAAGGGGGTCTTTTGGCTCCAGAGTCAATTTCCAAATCAACAATGGTGATAATGAGCTACTAGCTTCTATTTATAGACTTTTTGGCCTCTTTTTGTCATTTTTTTGGCCTCCCTTATCATTTTCTTTATACCAAAAACCATTTAGAGTGATTCAAGAGTTGCATAGGAGGGATATGATTGGTTATTGGGACATTTTTTTTTGAGTTTTGAGTAATTTTGACGGTCCCTGAATTTTTTTTTCTAAAGATTAACTTGAGCATATAGATTAGGTTTCTACCCTGAATTTTGTATCTCGTTGTATTTTTCCTTCGCCATATGATCCATCCCATCAGATTGTGACACAGAACCATCATAGTTTCTTTAGACGTGTCACGATTTGGTGGTAGAGCTTACCAGAACATGGATTCCCTAGGTAGATCCTGGTCACATTATGGTATCCATGATGTCTCTCAAACATTGTAGGCTCGAGAGTCCTTGTAGTTTTTCTTGAATACGAGTTTGAGCCTCATTTGCATGATTCTTCTTCACTCTCAATCTCACCCTCAGGACTCCCAAAAAATAACGGGTCTTCTTTTAAGCCCTTTTCAGACCGTATAAACATGAAAAGATTGTTGAGTGATATCGTGGTATTTCACGCTCATTGTGTGCAGATACATGTCTATTGTGTGCAGATGTGGGACCCTCATGACCTATGGATTATGTAAGGAACATGTGTTGTACTCAACCAGGGGTCGCACCTACTGCCGCAGGGGGACCAGCCGCAACAGGAGAGCCTCTAGCTGGTGAGGCTGAGAGGGTTTTGAGACGAGTTGAGCGAAATTTTACCTCGCTCACTCGAACCATCCCTATGGTAGATATTAAGGATCTGCCACCATCCATGTAGCCTCATGTAGTGGGGGAACCATGGAGGTGGGTCTGACTGTTTCAGTGTTTTGCAAACATTGTTGATTATTACAACAGGGCCCACAAGCCCTGACCTTAGTTAGTCTAGAATTTGATAGCTCCACCTGTATATATTTTTTGAGAGCATAAGCCCCATGACTCATTACTGGTCATATTTTTTTAGGTTCTTGCATCCACCTATGTACTATGATGATTATGATATTATATATGGATTTTTATGTCTTTTTGTGTCTTATGGATCATATTTTCCTTTAAAAATGTATTTACATGTTTATTTGTATGTCTTTTTATATGTGTGTGAGATGCCAGTCTAAAATTTGATTAGATATAGTATTTGTAACTTGGTTTAATCTCCTAGGAGCATGAAAATATGTAATATAATCAAAGATTCATTATAAGAGACGTACCCTAAGGAATCGTCGATGTAAAGTTGGATCATAAACACGGTAGACTCTATTTAACCGAGACACAACCAACTGAGCATCTAAATAGACCTGGAGATGAGAGATACCAAAAGACTGTGTGTCACGAAGCAACTCAATAACTACACTGTACTCGGTGACATTGTTTGTGGTGTCGCCTAAGCATATACTTCTGGAAGATAATAATTGGCCTCGAGATGTAAAAATTACCCAAGCCGCGGAGGTAAGCCTCTGAGTGTGCCAGCTAGCACCTTCTACATACCCAATGAACACCTCTGATTCACTTGACATCTGCCACAGTGACAAAATATAACATAAAAAATGACATGTCCATAATACTAAAAGAAACCATAAAGTAATAGTACAAAGACTATACATATGTTACAAAAAGTTACCCAAGGTGACCTACCTATGAGTAATACTTCTTGAGGTAGAGCCCATTTCTAGGCAACACAAAATCATTTCCCTCAAAGTCAACCAGACGATAAGCACCCTTTTTTAGAACCTCTTTTATGATGAAAGGTCCAAACCACATAGGGTTGAATTTTCTTGACCCCAGGGGGTCATTATCTTGGACATAGACTAGGACAAGGTTGCCTTCAGATAAAATCTGAGGATGAATAGACCGATCATACTGACACTTGAATTTTTGTTTGTGAGCCTAGTTGGCCAAGGCCACATCACAACGCTTCTCATTGAGCCTCTCAAGGTATAATAACCATTCTTCAAGTGGAGAAGTGCCTGGCAATAATCGTACTACCAAATTTAGGGACGAGATCTGACATTCTATAGGCAAGATTGCTTCCAACCCATAAACGAGTTGAAAAGGTGAAAAACCAGTTGCAGTCTTAACAAACGTTCGATAAGACCATAATGTCGATTATAACATCAAATGCCAATTTGAGTTGGCTAATTTGATCATTCGTTGTAGGATGGTCTGAAGAGATTTATTTACAGCTTCCACCTGACCATTTTATTGGGTGTAGTAGGGTGACGAATGTTATTTCCGCAACCCAAGATTTGATGTCAACTCGGTCATCATCTAGTTATGAAAGTGACTTCCATGGTCAGTGACAATCTCTATCAAGATGTCGAACCTTGCTATTATCTGGTTAAATAAAAATAGAGTTGCAGTCTCTCCATCATATTTAAACATTGGCATATCTTCGACCCACTTCGTGAAGTAATCTATGGCTACAATGATATAAAGGTGCCCCATTGCTGAAGGAGGGTTGCATGTAGTGTAACCAATCCACCACTTGGTGAAGGGATGAACTATGATGACAAGAAACATGGGAGTTTGATGTCCCCTCATCTTCCGAGAGAAGATATGACATGGGTGGCACTTCTTGAGCGATTCGATACAATCTTTGATTAGTGTCGGCCAAAAGAAACCTGCTAGTAAAATATTTTGGGTTGTTTCCAACCCAGACAAATGACCGCCACATGCTCCAGTATGTCAATCGTTAAGCATGATAACTACTTCTTCGTGAGTGAGGCATCGGTGTAGGATGCAATCTACACCTCTTCGATACAACGTATCATTGAGTATGAGATAATTCTTAGCCTGATGGCGTATACGACAACACTCATCATGAGAAGAAGAGGTGGGGAACTTCAAAGTCTAGAGATAGACAAGTAGATCTCTGTACCATGGAATATCTCCTATGATAGGTGACTCTTCGGGCATAACAACACCTGACTTAATTGGAAGTTCCAAGATGAGTTATGCAAAGACCAGTGACTTTTTGGATTTCGCTGAAACAAAATCTAAGTCAAATTCATGGAGGACAACTATCCATCTACCGATATTTCTGCCTATTACCCATCATGTCAAAAATTATTGAAACAGATTCACAATGGTAATGATGGTGGTCTTGCAACACAAAACATAATCACGGAACCATTGAACAACATGGACTACTGCCAATGCAAGTTTTTCATTATGAGAATAATTGAGTTTCATTCTGACTAGGCCTCATTTCAGGTAATAGATCACATATTCTGAGAGAAAATCATCTTCCTAAACTAAGACCATGTATACGGTTGACTCTACTGCAACCAGGTATAATAAGAAATCTTTGTTATAGTTGGGTGGCTGAAGCAGAGGGGCAATTGTGAGGGAATGTTTCAACACTTCGAAAGAGCATTGAGTGGCATTTTCCTAATGAAAAGGAACGTCTTTCTTCATTAAGTGCATAAAGACCTTTGTGATCTCGACATAGTTGGTGATGAAATGCCTTAAAAAAAATTCCTTGCCTTGTAGACTCTGAAGTTGAAGGATTATGTGTGGGGGAGGAAACTGAACTATTGCCTCAACCTTGAGAGGATTGACTATCATCCCTATTGTTGACACTATGAAACCTAACAAACGTTCTGATGTTATGCAAAAGTTGCACTTGTTTCGATTCAAGCGAATATGGAAGTAGCAACATAGCTCAAAGATAAGTCGAAGGTGTGTGGGATGATCCATTCTCTCATGAGATCGAGATGCTAAATAATCTAAATAGGCCTCGACTATATTCTTGAAATCATCGAAAGCAAAAGACATGTCCCGTTGAAAGGTCGCTCCAACATTTTTTATACCAAAGGGCAGCTTACAATATGCGAATGTACCCCATGGAAAAATGAATGTCATTTTGTGTTGGTCTTCGGGTTTGATCTGTATCTGATTATATCCCAAAAAAACATCCATGAAAGAAAAGACCTCACAACTTGCACATTCATTGATTATCTGGTCAATGAATGGTGTGGAAAAATTATCTTTTGGATAGGCCTTGTTTAAATCATGAAAGTCCATACATATGTGAATCGTTCCCTATTTGTTATTGACTGACATCATATTTGACACCCATTGGGTCAGATGGATAGGGTAGAAAAAACAAAATTTGAGCAATTTTTGGACTTCAACCTTAATGGGTACTTCTTTCCTGGGATTAATTGGATGAATCTTCTGCCGAACTGGCTTGGCATCGGGATAAGTTGTGATTTCATGTTCAACTATTCTTGGATCAATTCCTGGCATTTCCTTATAAGACCAGGCAAAAATGTCATGAAATTCTTTAAAAATATCTGTGTAGACTTGAATCTTTTCGGGGGAATAGTCAGCTCCGATGAAAACATTCTCCACGATGCCAGATGTTCTGGAGATATTAATCAATATAGTTTTAGCAATAACTTCCATATTACCCTCACCATAAACCTCATGTGTAGATAAGGGATTAATAGGACAAGTCCTATTTCCAATCATGGTTAAGGTGAATTCTCCTACTTCGATTCTACTTAACTCTGGGAGGAAGTATGATCGGTGATGGATATTGTCCCAGGGTTTGGCTAGACTAGTCATTGCTTCAATTATTTCTTCGTCGAAGGGAAAGACTAAGTCTAATGCATCGGTACCAGTGAGAGAACCTTGAGCCCAAATAGGCTTTGGAATCAGATCTAACTCTTGTGAAGGAGTTCGATTGGTTTCGGTTGAAGCTTGTTGGAATAAAGAGTATGCTACTTCAGCTGTAGATAAGGGCATAGACATGCCAGGGTGCCTTGTCCCTTCCATCGTGGTTGATGGGGAAGGAAGTATCCATGGATCATTGAAGTAAATCATGCGAAACAATGAAACTTGAAAAATATCAACCTTATGGTGGTCAGATATGAACTTGACATCGCCTTGAGTGGGCGGGTAATCGAAGGTACCCATCAAAGATGGGCACAAACCAACCCCTATGTTGACTATGCATGGTTGGTGATTCTCAATCATCGGAACAATGGATGCCCCCAATGAAGGGTTATGTCTGGAGAAAGACAATTGATCAATGGTCACAATCCATTCCTCATGTGGAAACAACAAGACCCATAAAACTGTAGCAACCACTGCTTGCATGGCATAAGTCCAACTCCTTCCTAACAAGAGATTGTAGTCGAGGGATGCGTTGACTACTTCTACCTCGACCGACATGGTCTTCCCTCCTAACTACATGGGGAAAGAGGGAATGATACCATGTGGTTGGAATGAACAACTGTTGAAAGAAGAGAGAAGAGTATATTATAGAGACAAAATGGGCTGGCCAATTGCCTTCCAACATGCCAACAACATAATGCATGTCGAGGCACCCTCATTAACCACCGTGCGGAAAATGTTCCGAGTAAAATTTTTCATGGGGTAAGCCACTACTATCTAAAATGCTACGTGGTAAGGAAGATGAGGTTTTAAGTCAGTTGTATCCATCATGATTGTACCCAAATTACAGGTCTCGGTAGATCCTAAAGAGGATAACAAACCTTTCCTCTAGGAAGGGTAGCTTTGGAGGACCTCCAAAGCAGACATCGCACAAGGGGTTTGGGACAAATACTCCACCACATAATAGTTTTGGGTGGCCCTTGCATTTGGGTTATGAGAAGCTTTCTTGAATGCACCTTTTGGGATGCGTGTCATTGTTTCGCCCAAAATATTCTCGATCTGGAGAGGAAGAGATGGGATTTCAGCTTCTTTTCCCTTCTCAGAAGTTCTTCTTTTACTGTAGTCATGCGCTCTAGTTGATATAAAAGCATCACCCTTCATCATATACACATTCATGGATGCAGGATTGTTTGAATATGGAGAGGGTCATTGAGTACCCCCTTCCACGCTTGCAGAAGTTTGGGTTAGGTTTTGCCCATGTTGAAATGGATTGGTTAACACTGTCGGCTGTTGTTGCGTCACAACCTTTTAAGCCTCTGTAAGCCGAGGACATTGGTGGGTTGGGCAGTCTTCTGTGCATAGGTTTCATGGATACCTCACCTTCCGTTTCTTAGTGTTTCCCCTGCCAACATTATTAGTGGGTTTCATATCCCCCTTGCCCTTCTTTTATTGTTTTTTCTTTCCATCAAGATGTTGGGTGGCCTTTGGATTTGTTGATTGCACTGTGTGTAAATCCAACATTTGGGTAGGGGGAGCAGCCAAAATAGTAGTTTGACTGGCCGCTATGTGTTGTATAGACAGTTGTTGCAATTGCTTCGTCAGTTGTTCAACATGCTTTGTTTGTTCTGAGCCAACAATACCATCATCATGTGGTCCAACTCTTTGTCTGGTTTTATCAAGTATTGAGTGTGGCGCATCTGGAAATATCTCATATAATAAATCGAACTGAGAGTAGATTAGCTCAATATGTTGATCTCTCATGATGGAATCTTCTTCAGAAAACACTCCTGACGTCGTGACATCTTTGGATAACTGTGGGACCAAAGACTTAAGGAACCACTTGTGTAGGAATGTTGATGGGACTAGAACCTTAACTAAACTCTTTCGGTGTCTCCATTCTCGGATGTGATCAGAGATATGGTCCTCCTTTATCTATTCGAAATTGGACAACAATTTTGTGCCAGAGTCGTATCTCACAGGTAATTGGAAATGGTTTAGGAAAACCATTGCCAATTCAATGAAGGAAGAGTATCTTGAGTGGTCGAGCTCAATGTACCATTTAGTGCCACTCCCAACGAGAGTATATTGAAACAATTGCAACTGTATGGAATCATCTTTCAACGAGTTAGATGAGCACCAAAGATGGAAGGTGGTCACATGATCTCCTAGATCTTCGTTAGGCTTGGCTTTGAACTTTAGTATGTCCAAAGGAAACTTCGTCGGCATAGGGGCCCAACGCGGATCGTGACAGATAGGGTCATTCAACAACCTTGTCAAGTCTGGCAAATGCAAGGTTGTCAAGAAAGGTAGTTTGGGTTGTTGGTGATAACCATGGAAAAAGGGGCCTAGAGTTTGACTGGCACCAGGTTGCTAGGAAAATTTCAGTTGCTGGCCTGGGTTCTGGTAAAAACCATGGCCATGACTAGCATACGGATTCTACATGTGAGGAGACATCATCGGTTGATTCCCAAAATAGGATGTATATGGTTGGGTGTACATTACATTCGGAGGAATTTGGGAAGGGTTCGCCCATGCTGATCCCATGGGCATAGGCATAGTACCTTGTCCAGGGTTCCATTGGTTATGAAAATAATTTCTCCAGATTGACATTCTTGATGAGGGGAGTGATCCCTGCCAAGAATTCCAAGGTCCTAATGTGGAATAAGTTCATGGGTTTTCCCCCTGTGTAGGAATAGTACCCTGCATAGGAATAGGTTGTCCATAACTAGGGTTGCCCCCAGTCAGGAAAGCAGTTGATGAGAAAGTGTTGTTACCAAACGTACTGAACAAATAAAATGATGTTGAACCTACCAACATATTATGAGTAGGTGGTCCTTGACTCCCTGCTCTAAATAAACTATGGTGTGTGGGTGGCCCAACAGATTGCTAGTCGGTTCCACCAATCGAAGGGGATGAAGGATGCATATGAACTCCCTCATAAGGGAAATAATTAAAAGGAGTTTAAGTGCCCCCCATGTTTCCTTCCAGAGGAGCATTAGATCTCCCTTCCCCCAGACCTAAAGTCTGTAAGGTGGAGTAGGAAAGTACAGGACTTGTACCTAAGCTAAACCTCCCATATGAGAACAGAGGGCCTATCACACTCGATGTGAAAAGGGAAGTGGTCTCTGCCATAGACGGGATTAGACCACTGCTCAAGGTAGAGGCATTCGAGACCATGGTGTCTTGGACCAATGACGGTGGGTTAGGAGGTGGAATATCCCCTATGGTGACAACCGTACTGGAAATTGAATAATTCCCAGAAAAAGTGGCAGCATTTATTTCCATAGCTACATGCAACACTGTTTGGCACTCGTAAAGGTGAATCTGTATGATGATGGGTGTCGAAAGATCAGTTGTTGGAGTTTTGGATGGACCAAGATCTTTTGCTCCAAGGTATAAAATGGTTGTTTCCTTTAGATGTTGGTCGGTTACAGTTCCCTGTGACCCGATCGCTTCAAAAGACCCTTGTTGGTCTAGCTTTCGCCTTAGTGGTGGCAGAGGTGGCTCCAGTGTAACCGATGATAGGCCCATAAGTATTCTAAGCTAGTGGAGTTCGTGATCCTACATTGTGTGAGAAGATCAAAGACACACTAGGTCTTTCTATTCATTCAAAAAACAACACACACTAAAAAGGTCCCTCTAAGATAAAACAAGCAAACACGAAACTAGTTGGAAGAAGAGTTACAACAACCAACACTAGAGAAACTTACTGGTGGAAGTGAAAATCAAACATGGAAGCACCCTCCGGGTATACTCTACAAAGAGTGGCTTGATGTCTGTAGTAGGTACCGAGGTATAGCCCCATAGTCACCTGTGTATGTCTATAAAAATGATAGGTAACTAGGTTGCCAGCACGCGAATAGACACTAGGCAGTTATAGTCAGAAGTCAGGTAGACCACAATGAGTAGGGTATCAAGCCTGAAACATATCAAGGGTATAGAAGGAAAGTGGTCTGGAAGACAACTGAGGACCTTGAACAGATTCGATACCAATGAAGATCCGTGGAAAATGAAATCGACGGAATCCTAAAACAAGCCCTCTATATGTGTTCTCCACTACGATTGGTCCAGCTTTGGAGGGGTTATCTCTGCTACCTTTGTGTACATGACCTCATGTTTATCCCTTGTGTTAGAGGGGGGTCCTGAATAACTTTCATGATACTAGAATTTGACACTCCCTAACTTAGAGTCCAATGTTTGATTTAATGGCCTTGAAGAGTCTCCTCTCCAACCTAATTCAAGGCCCTAACCCTAAACTAGTTGGTTGAACCTACAAACATAAAAAGTCTAAAGAATTTTAGATTTAGAATTAATTTTTATGGCTTGTCTTAAGTCAAAGGTTATGAAAGTGAAACTAGTGATGTTTGAAAGATGAAAGAAAAATAAACAGAAAGCTGGAAACAAAATAACTTCCTCTTGACTCAAATCTTAAACAACTTTTCAAACTAAAAATTTTCTAAGATCTTTAAACAACAAACTCAAAGAAGGATTTCACTCAACTACGAGCTAATTATGATCTAAGTAAACCGTCAAGAACTTATGAAAGAAAATACTTTTCCCTGGTTACTGATGCAAACCAACACTATTTAACCAAACACAGAAATAAAAGATATTTTTTTATTTGAATGCTCACAAAGAAAAAAGGAAAAATATCAACAAGTAAAAACCAAGAAAACTTATGGCCTAAGCGCAGATCACAAAGATTCACTTTAAAAATAACACGTAAGCAAATTAAAACTGGACTCTTACACTTGTCTAAAAACCCTATAAAAAGAAAATTTTGAGGAAAACTTCTTAATGAAAAAGAAAGCTATTGCTGTGATCAAACCTAAGTTACTGACCGCTATGACAGAGACACAAAAACTTGAGAGGTATAACTCTTTTCAAAGGAAAGGATGACTTCCTCACCTTAAACAAAAATTTTCTCCACAGGCACGTTGCTGACAGTTCAACAGCAACAATGTGCACGCGAGATGTGTAAAGTTGGGGCACATGTACGCGCATGCTAGCATTATACAAGCCACGTGTATCTCTAAAAATCTAAGACAAATGAAAGGCCAAGAAATCCAGCCCAGGGAGAGACTACTGGTACTGAAAACCAGGATCTCTTGAAGACTCAGACACTTACTTTAACAAAAAAAAAGAAAACAATTCAAGGAAAACTTCATAGAACAAACCAATCTGAGGTGAAATCTAATCTATAGACTGCAAACAAAAAAGACTAGAAAGAGTTCCAGAAAACCCCTGAGAAGGATTATTTCTGATAGGGGAGAGGATGACTGCCTCTCTAAAAGAATTTTTTTGGAATCATACACACGACTGACACTTCCTCAACTAGAATGTACATGTGGGCTGTGGGAAGGTAGGGCACGGGTACATGCATGCTGACCTTATATAGGCCATGTGTACCTCTGTGGGTCTTGAAAAAAATGAAGTCAAGCAAAGAAACAAAGATAACTGGTATGGAATACCAGAATATTTGTTAGCTCAGACTTTTGCAAAAACTTTAAAAACTAGGAATGGAACCAGTTCTTAAAAATACACAAGAAAAAATATTCCCAGAAACCCTAGAGATCCCCAGTATGGTCGCCAATTCTGTTGTGGGTGGGAGATCCCTCCTATGGACTAGAACTAAGGTTTTTATCATGCATGAAGAAATTACCTAAAGATTCTTACTTTTTACCATCATCCCATGCCTAAATCCCCATTACTCATATGTAAATGCAAGGCTCAAGAGATTAAGTTGACATACCTTATGTTTCTTGTTTGATGTTGATCCCTTTTCACGCTTGGTCATTCTTTGACTACAACTCTCCTACCAATGTTGACCTGCATTCACTAAAGACGAACAAAGAACTCCACATGCATTTGATCTATGAACTAACGGGTTAGATATTTAATCAGTCATACAATCAATATTCCAATAATGACAATCTCATATGGCGGGACGGGAAAAGAAATTATTTTATTAAGTTCATAATGATACCTTACGATGATAAAGTCAGCTACTACTCCTCGATCTTGGTCCTGGGCTCTTCCTCCACTGTCTTCCAACTTCTTTGTGCTATACTTCTCTTTGCACAAGGATGGCTAAAGGTTGGGACAAAGGGAATCCTTAACCGGGTATAGTTTCTTTACTATGATTCTCCTCCTTTCAAATGGGACCCCTAACCCTTCTTTTATAGGTTAGAAGAAGCTAGGTATTTGGTCGAGTGACCGGCCATGCATGGCCGCAAGGTTTAGTTAACTTAAACAAAGCTGTGTGTTTTGTCAGCAAATTTTCTTTTTCCGTGCTTTTGTAGGTACATGTGGGTTGTCTTGGGTTAGCTAGCGTGTACATGTGTGCAGTAATGAAGTAGGGCGCGTGGGTTTTTATAAAAGGGATTTTTAAGAAGAGTTGTTCAATAATGTTTTGGCAAAGAAGGACTCTGAGATGGCCTGATGCCAAGTAATCATGTCTGGTGCAAATTAGGGTTATAACACCATATCTAAGGATGTTTTTAATGAAGAGGTAGAGGCTCCCCCTATGACAATACTAACTGTGCCAAATGATCTATCTCCTCCATTTGATCCACCAGAAGTTGAACCAATGATTTCATTGAATTCCCTCTCTGGCTTCTCTACTCCCCAAACCTTCAAGCTAGTGGGATACATTAAAAATCATAATGTCTTCATCCTAATTATAGTGGAAGAACCCATAATTTTAGTCTTCTTTTCATTACTCGAGAAAGAATTTTTTATATTTGTGTTGTCAACAAATTTCAATTCATGATTTCCAATGGTAGGTCCATGAAATGTGGCGGTGTTTTGAAAATGTGCATCTCCAAATTGGTTAGTAAAACTTGAAATATCATATTTTTTCTATCGACATGGGTGGTTGTGACATTTTTATAGGTGTGGAATGGTTACACACAGTCAATCCCATCTTCATGGATTTTAAGAAATCAACCATGCAATTACAATAGGAATGTCAATAATATAAGTTCTAAGACATCAAATTGGGATCCCCTGAGATCATCAATTCCCATTGAATGTAAAATCTCCTCGAAATAGGTCATTCGGGAATTATTTCCCAACTCCATGTCATTCAAGAAGTTGGGACACACTCTATGCATCCCGGTCTCCAATCTATCCTCTCCAAACACCAAACTATTTTTTCCACTCCCCATGTACTTCCCCCTTCCCACAGTGTTCATTATAATTCCATTCCTCTAGTTCTAACTAGCGTTCCTACCAATGTTATCCCTTATCAAAATCCCTTTTCCTAGAAGAGTGAAATTGAGAAAATGGTTCAAGAATTGCTCGATGCATGTGTCATCCACCCTAGCACTAGCCCATATTCTTCTCATGTGGTCATGGTCCTCAAGAAAGATTGCATGTGGCACATGTGTCCAAACTTTCATTCCCTCAACAAAGTCACCTTCAAAGACAAGTTTCCCATTCCAATAATCGATGATATACTGGATGAATTGAGTGGTGCTTAGTACTTTACTAAACTTGATCTTTGTTCTGGATACCACCAGATACATATGAAAGAGGTAGACATTCCGAAGACTGCATTTTGAACACATGAGGGTCACTATTAGTTCTTGGCCATGACCTTTGGCATGTGTAATTCCCCCTCCATTTTCCAAGTCTCATGAATAATGTCTTTCGTCCTTTTATCTATCATTTTGTCTTAATTTTATTTAATGATATTCTCATCTATAGTAAAACATGTATAACCCATCTTTCCCATGTGGATAAAGTTCATCATATACTTTCCTAGAACTATATTTTCCTCAGACAATATAAATGTGCCTTTGGTGCCTCGGAAGTGGATTACTTGGGTCATATTATCGACAAGGATGGTGTAAGGGTGGATCCTAAGAAATTTGAAGCTATGCAGGACTATCCTCACCTAAAAACTCTCAAGAGCTTGCATGTTTTTTTGGGTTTAACAGGATATTATCACAAATTTGTTTAGAATTATGGAAAAAATGCAACAGCTCTAATTACTCTCCTTAAAAAGAATGCTTTCAATTGGACTCTAGTAGCTGAACACTCCTTCCACACCTTGAAAGAGGCTATGTGCACAAATAATGTCCTAGCCTTTCCCAACTTCAATAAGACTTTTATCTAGGAATGTGATGCTTCCATGAAAGGAATTGGAGCAGTTCTCATGCAAGAAGAATGAACATTGACTTTCACTAGAAAACAACTTTTAGAGTGAAATTTGGTATAATCCATATATGAAAAGGAAATGTTGGATATTATATGTTTCATGGATCTCTGGCATCCTTATCTATCGGGATAACACTTCCAAATTAAAATATATCATCATATCCTCAAACATTTTCTTGAACAATGAATTTCATCCCTGGAGCTACAAAAATGGGTGACCAAGCTATTTGTATATAAATATGAGATCATTTATAGGAAAGGAAAATAAAATGTGGCTGTTGATTCTCTTTGTAGGAACTATGAAGACAAAGGGTCTCACTTTTCTCTCTCCTTCCTTGTACTATATTGGCTCCAAGATGTTTTCTCAAAATGGCTGCAAGAACCCAAAATATTTCTTGCTTGATCCAAAAATTGCAAGACAATTATCTAGTTTCTTCAGAGTACTCTTGGCACAACGATGAGCTTCTCTAAAAAGGTTGTCTCTATTTAAGAAAATAGTCACAACTTAAATATTCTGTTCTCTCGGAGCTTCATGCTTCCCCACAGTTGGGAATTCAGGGTTTACAAAAACCTATGAAAGGGTCAAACATTTTTTTTGGATGGTATGAAACAAGACGTCTACACTTTTGTGGATAAATGTTATGTATGTAAACACAACAAGGGATAAATAGTCAAGGCTCCAACTCTTGATTCCATCGACTATTTGGCATGATATTTCTATGGATTTCATTGTTGGCTTACCTAAATTGGGCAATAAGTCAATGATCATTGTGTTATTTGATTATCTTTTCAAGTATTCTCATTTATGTGCTCTTCAACACCCATTCATTGCATCCATAGTGGCTCAAATTTTCATGGAAAATATCTTCAAGCTTCATGGCATGCCTCATTCTATTGTTTCTAAAAAAGATCCCACTTTCACCAGTAATTTTTGGAAAGAATTGTTCAAGCTCCAAGGAACCCAATTGCATCTCAGCTTCACCTATCATCCCTGAACTGATGGACAAACTAAATTTGTCAAAAATTTATTGGAACAACATTTGATGTGTTTTGTAGCTTACACACAAAATGTTGGATAGGTAGTTTTGGATGCAATGTAGGAGAAATTGCGTAGAAGGAACAAAGTGTGTAGAAGAAATTAAGAACGCAGGAGGAAGACAACACAGAAAAAGAAGAAAATATGGACGCAAGAGGAGGACAAAGCACCAACAAAAGAATAAATAAAGAGAGTGAAAGAACAAAGAAAGAAGGATGACAACACAACTTTCCATAAATAGAAGAACAATAGAAAATTTGCCTAAAGAGTGAAAATCATAAGAAATAAAACAACCAATTAACTAAATCTGGCCAGGCCATGCATTGTAACAGGTTATTTTTGGGATATATAGAATAGGTATTATAACCCTAATTTGAACCATACATGCTTACCTGGCATCAGGCCATCTCAGATCCCTTCTTTTCCAAACCACCGTTGAACAACTTTTTTAAAAACCTCTTTTATAAGGGCCCACGCGCCCTAATCCATTAATGCACGCGTGTACATTCTATCTTACCTAAAACAGTCTGCGTGGACCAACAAAAGCATGAAAAAAGGAAAGTTTCTGATGGAACACATAGCTTTGGGTGAGTTCACTGAAACTCTCGGCCATGCATGGCCGAGGGTTTGTCCAAATACCCAGCTTCTTCTAGCCTATAAAAGAAGGGCTAGGGGTCCCATTTGGAGAGGAAGAAATAGAGTAAAGAAACTCTACCCAATTTCATATTCCCATTGTCCCAACACTTTATCCATCCTTGTGGAAGAAGACATACAAAGAAAAGAAGTTAGAGGACATTTGAAGAGGAGCCCAGGATCAGGATTCGTGGAGCAGTGGCTGGTCTTGACATTGTAAGTTGATTCATTAAAGTTAATAATAAAGAAATGCTTTTCCCATCCCACTATATGAATTCTTCATAGTTTAGTAAATATATGTTTGAATATCTAACCCATTAGTCTATAGGTAAAATGCATGTGTATTTTGTTTCTTGTTTTGTACACAGGTCAATCTTGAGAGGATAGCTGCAAACAAGTGATCAAGCATGAAGGGGGATCGACATCGAACATCCAGAACAAGGTATGTTGGTCTAACCATGTATTTTTTGAAAAGGAATGGGATTTAAGTCTGGGGACGAAGGTAGAAAGTAGATTTCTTTTGGTCATATATGCATGCATAATATAACCCTATTTGCTAGTCCGTAAGGGGATTTCCCTCACAACAATAGGGATTCAATCCCTAGATTTTGGGTATAAATATGTAACGAGTTGGGATATTAGGAGATAGATAGGGGGTTGGAGAGCAAGCTATTGAGTGGTGAGGTTGAAATATTATGCAAGAGTCATGAATGTAATATTCAGTTGGTAAAAAAGAAGATGAATAAAGAGAGAGTTTAGAGAGGATATTATGTCTTGTGTTATCTACTTTCTATGAATGCTTATGAATTATGTGGTTATGTTAAATATAATAGACTTAGTTTATGGATTAACTATAGCCAAATAGTCATAACTGTGACTATGAATAATGTCTTTAATAATTGGGAATATGGTAAGAAAAGGAATATAAATCCTAGAATGTAATACTAACAAGGAAGAATGAATCAGTTGTATGTCTCCCTTTCCCTTACCACTACAAAAACCTAGTTCCTTCAATCCCAATAGATACCTTAAGTGAGACTTCATCTACGCAATCAGGTGATTATGAAAGAGTCAATTTTTGGTGGGTATGTTTTTCATAGGTAACCCGAAACTTAGGTCTTACAACCCATGCACAAAACAAAGCAAGCCAAAAAATGGTTTTTTTGTTCGGATCGGGAAATTGTGATTAAGGGAATGTTTTGGAGGACGACTAAGAAGGATATCACAGACTTGTTAGAACAAAAAGAATAGTAATTTGCACAAGAAGAGAACATGAACCCATGGATGAGTGACACGAAATGGATGCAAAGGTATGTGTTCACTGATATACATGAAATTTTCTTCGAAAAATTTCCAAAAATTCCAACTGAGTGGCTAGAAAGGTTGGTAGAGAAAACAGGAAGGTTTAGTGTTTCCACACCAAGGAATTGGACCCTTGAATTTATTAGACAATTGAATTTGGTAAGTAACCCAACCATTGGAGAAATTGATTTTTGGTTGGATAACGTATTAGGGGGTTATGTTATAGAATTTGTAGTATATTTCATTCAATAATACAATGTTACATACATAAAAACATTCAAAGGTCCGCGCGAAAGGTTATTGAAATCATTGAATACATGGATAAAATTGTTGTTATGTGAAAATAATGTGATGATAACTAAGTCCGGAAACTAAACTGGATTTTCACACATAGGGGGAGCTAGAGGATGACTGGAGGATCGTCTAAGAGAAGGAAGGAAGCAATGAAAAAGGAAGGAAGGGATTGAGGATGAAAGAAGGAAGTACACTAGAGGAAGAGTACAGGTTTGGAGAGTGGCATTGGGGAAGGAGGTACAAAATGAAAAAGATTGGGGCCAGGAGAAAAGAGTTGCGTAGTGAGCTAGAGGAACAAGAACTTTGCACACAATTATGAATCGTGGAAATACCATATTTAGGAGGAGGAGAAGAGGACTACCAGTCCAATCCAGTAATAGAATAATTGTTAATTCCTACCCAGGAAATATCTTATGTTGAATTCACAACCCCAGGCGTGCCACCACAATCAGAGGTAACATTTGAAGACTTTTCAAAATCTATCATAGCTAGTCAAGGAAGAAAGAGTAGTAACATTCAGAATAGTGGGAGTAGCGCACATAGTCAAAATCAAAATCATAGTCCATCAATATCACCAAGAGGACAAAATACACAACCCAACATGGTAGGAGTAGATAATACACTTAGACTTCTTGAATTCAAGGGAGTGGGGTCAGAGGATCTGGAACAACACTTGTTTGTCTACGAAATAATTTGGGCTGCTAAGAACATACAGGATGAGGTTGTGAAGATTGCATAGTTAACAACAACATTTAGAGGTCGTGCACTAGTATGGTATATGAAGTTACATAGTATTATGCCTATAGGATAGTATAGGAATTTGGCAGAGATAAAGAAAGCACTACTAAAGGAGATCAATAAGGTACCAACAGAGTCAATGTGGGATTTTGATCAATGTTTTAAGGATGTGACGGGGAGATTGAATTTCCAAATTCCAAATCAACAACATCAAGAGTGGTTTATTACAAGACATCTACCACACATTTGTAGGCCACTAATCCAATAGAAGGTTTCATCATAGCCTGAGGCTCTGGAAATTGCAATGAAATTGGAGGCATCATTGACAGGAGACACTGGAGGAATGGAACACTTTTAGACATAGTTGGATGCATTAACAATTCAGATGGATGAGTTTACCAAAGGAAGGGAGAAATGAGAATAGGTCAATTGTATCAAGTACAAGACAGAGGGCCATCATAAGTATGAATTCCCAACACTCACAAAGTGTTTTGCAATGGGAGCACCAAATCCAGTACCATGGGGAGGATACTGCAAGATCTGTAATAAATGGGGTCATCACCGCACCGAGAGTCCATTACTATATAAATATCAGAGTACACCAAAGAACTTGTTTTGCAATGTTTGCAAGTCGATAGTGAATGAAGAGAAGGATTGTAGAGCATTGAACCTACTAAGGGAACACACATTGTATATGTATAGGATCCAAGAAGAGAATATAGGTGTAGAAGAGGGTGGCCTGTACTATAACAAAAAGAGAGGTTTCAATCAAGGGAACAGAGGAAAATTTCCTAGAGACAAAGGCAGAGGGACTTTTGGTATAGGTATACGAGGACCGATTATCTGTTATAACTATAATCAACCTGGAAACTTAGCCCGTTATTTCCATAATCTGTGTACAACGTGCACATATTTCAGAGCAATGGATCACTTGAAAAAAGACTTCCCCCAACTAGTTGCAAAGTGCAAGGCTAGAGGAAACCCAAACCAAAATATGAATTATATTGTGCAGATGATACACTACAACAAATCCCTATGATTCACTCCCTTTTTAGCTCCCGTTTTTTCTTCCACTGGCTATTTTAATGTATTTTTATCCACTTTTTTGCTAAAGTCAGCACTATTTATTGGGAGGGCACTATTTATGGATTTATTTTCACTGACCAACACAAGTGGATGCTAAAATAGGTGTCATTGGCGCCATATTTAATGTCGTTTTTAGCACCCCATTTAGTGCCTAATTTAGCTCCCTATTTAGCTCCTAGTTTAGCTCCTAGTTTAATTTCCAATTTAGCATCTAGTTTAGCTCCCACTTTAGTTTACAGTTTAGCTTCTAGATTAGCTTTCTTTTTAGCTTCTATTTTGTCTTCCAATCTAACTCCCAATGTGCCTAAATAGTAATTTTGTTGAGTTTTTGGGGTTTAAGTGGATAGGGGCTTTGGGGATTAGGTTATTTAGGGATTTGAGGTCTATGGATTAAGGGTTAACGTATTATGGATTACCATTTAATGGATTAAGGGATAAAGGATCGGGGGTTACAATTTAAGGGATCAAGGGTCAGTGGCTAATGGATTGGGGGATTAGGGGTTATTTAGTTTAATGGTTAATTGATTAAGGATTATATATGCTCAAGGGATTAATGAAATCCATCGACCCTACACATAATCATTGAGATAATCCATGTGTCATTGTCATCATCCCTCATTTCCATATGTAGAATATTTGTCGGAACTGATCTCTTGAAATTCCATGGAACTTCTAATACACTCATCACAAATATTGTCTTCCACCGACCCATCACAATGAGAAGTAAATGGGGCCAACGTTGAAATTTCTTCTGTTTGTGCCTGTATGCATCAAAATTTGACATGGTTAGACTAGACACACACGTTGATGGTATGGGAGGGTTTCAAGACTAAAGGAATTTTTATGTCCCCACATAATCTTTGAGATCGCCCATGTTTTCTTCAACGTTCATAATGAACATCTCATTTTCATCATTTGTCATTGAAATCTATAGAATCTTTGTTGTAACTCTCTTGAAATGTCATGGAACTTCCAATACACCCATCACAAATTTCTTCCACCGAACCCGCAGAGTGAGCAGTGAATGGGGCTAACCTTGAAATTTTTTCAATTTGTTCCCGTATGTGCTGAAATTTGACATGGTTATACTAGATAGTTTCCTTGATGGTATGGAAGGGTTTCAAGACTTAAGGATGTTTGATGTCCCTGCATAATATTTGAGATTGTCCATGTTTGCATCAATGTTTAATATAATGGATGTCTCATTATCATCATTCATTATTTCTATCTATATAATCTTTGTCGGAACTCTCTTTAAATGTCATGACACTTCCAATACACCCATCACCAATGTCATCTTGCATCGACCTTGCACAGTGAGCAGTGAATGGGGCCAACGCTAAAATTTATTCAAATTGTGCATGTATGTGTCGAAATTTGACATGGATAGAATAGACAAATTCTTTGATGGTATGGGAGGGTTTCAAGAGTCAAGGATGTCTAATGTCCCCACATAATCTTTGAGATAATCCATGTTTGCATAAACATTCACAATGGATGTCTCATTGTCATCATTCGTCATTTCTATATGTAGAATCTTTGTTGGAACTCTCTCAAAATTTCATGGAACTTCCAATTCACCCACCACAAATGTCATACACCAACCCCACATAGTGAGAAGTGAATGGGGTGGCCAACATTGAAATTTCTTCAATATGTTCATGTATGCGTCAAAATTTGACATGGTTAGAATAGACACATGTGTTGACAGTATGGGAGGGTTTCAAGACTCAAGTATGTATGATGTCCCCACATAATCTTTGAGATCATCCATGTTTTCATAAACATTCATAATGGACATCTCATTGTCATAATTTTTTGTTTCCATCGGTAGAATATTGGTTGGAACTCTCTTGAA
>ML865081.1:0-13414 GCA_009831015.1 Picea engelmannii
CCCTTGAGTTTTTCCCTCACACTTGCAATAATTCCTCCAAAGTGGTGAACGGCGTTCTAGTGGGCTTATCTTTTGGTAACTATTGTAGGGAATCATTGTAAATGACCATGCAAGACATCTTAGAGAGTCTCGCGGAATTCCATAGAGCCTAGAAGCATTTTTTTAATTAATTAATTTTTAATTAAATTTCCCTAAGTTTGGAGGTTTAATTATTTAATTAATTAATTATTTTTGAGAAAAAATTGTAAAAACTAGGTCCTTGGACTTTTGATAAGGGTATTTGTGCTCAAAAGAAATGGAATAGCACCCCCTACATCCATGGACCAAGTTTCAGCTCAGTCTGAAAAATTTTGCTATGGGTTTGTCCACCCTGAGTGTCAATCAATCAATAACAACAATTTTAATTGCTAAAGTCCAAACATGGAAAAAATGTAAAAATGTAATAATGAGTTAAAAGGATGTTAAATGATGGGATAAAGTTAGAGAGAGACTCCCTAAGCCTTTCCTACCCACCCAACCTTGATTTAACCCTCTCTCACCTCTCACCCTATTACCCTCTTTAAAAAGTAACGCCCTAGGGGGAAAGTTACACCCTCTTTGAGGAGGGGACGTGGCAACCTTGGGTTTCCTTGGTCTTTGAGCCTCCCTCTTGGGTAATGTGCTCTCTCTCACCCCCATTTCCCTCCTTAACTCACTCCACTCCCCTTTCCCTCACTTATTACACTCCATCCCTTGTCCCATCTCCAAGAGGTGCACCCTCCTAGGAGAGTTACGCCCCCCTCCACTTAGAAAATTCCAAAAATAAATTTTTTAAAATTATTTAAACCTTTCCACTCCCTTGGCACTCATCCCTAAGCCTCCCACTACCCCTTGCTTGATCCCAACACCTCCCACACCTTTCTACACCCTAGATCTAAGATCTAAACCATAAGTGGTGCGCCCTAGCCTTGGGATCTCATCACTTGCTTGGTGGTGGACACTTGACATTGATCCAAGAGAGGTAGGTTTGCCTCTCTAAGTATAAATAGATCCCTTTCCTCAATCCCAACTCACCATATCTTGAGCTATTGTTATGCTACTTGATTTCTCACTCTCTCTCTCTCTTTCTTTCCATAATTTCCATTCTTTGGCTCTTAGGGTTTTGGAGTTAGTTTTCTCCAAGATTCATTTTCTTGAGTAATAAAGAGAATCTTTGGAGGATAATTGGAAGGCTATGCATATGCTTGTTCTTGCCACACATATGAGGTAAATTTGTTTAGATTTGGTTGGTGATTGCACACATTGGATCTTAGGTAAAATGTTACTTGGGTAGATATATCAATGCATGTGCTTGTAGATCTATATATCTTGTTTTTCTAGATAGGATTGAAATGTCATCTTGTTAGTATATGCAACATACTATCTCTTGTATGCACATCACCTCTCAAGTTTTGCAGATTTAGCTTGAAGGGTTTCATTGGGAATACACCAAGGAATATTTTTCCCTTGAGACACATACAAACTCCATACTTTCTCACCCTTACTCTTCTTCTTATTGCTGTTCACATTCATATATATTTCAGCTAGTTTAACTTAGCAAGATAGGTCATTTATATCAAATTTTCTTAAGAAAAATTTTTGCCCTAAAAAAGCAAAACTATTTCTTCACTTTGCTTGTTGTGTGTAGCATTTCCAGCAAGGATACCTTGCTGGTTTTTGCAGGTTCAGATCTGGTTGAGAGAGGTTTTGGCTACCCAAAGGCATCCACACAACACTCAAAGACCCCCCAAAGGGATTGGTAGCTATTTCTCAACCTTCTTTCTCAATTTTTAAGCTTTCTTGAGCATAAATCTTCTTCCTTTTGTTGATTTAGTGGCTCATAGTTGTGGGAGGAGTGGTATGGCCTCCTCCCACGTGTGAGCCTTGGGGCAGCTAGGGTTTAGCATAGATCTTGGTTTTTCTTGCATTTTTTGCACCTTTTGAACTAGGACGTGGGGTTTGGTAGATGAAAGGCATCTCCCAAACCGTAAGACGTGGGGATTAGGGCTTGCTTGTTTGTTTTGCTTGTCTTTGGCCCTAGCTTGTCGCTCTTGCTTGCTTCCTTCTCTCTCTTCCAAGTTGTTTCTAGATTAAGCAAGCTAAATAATTACCTACCTATTGGGAGAGGAATACCCCAATTGGTGAGGCTAGCGTTTAATATGTGTTATTGATCTAAATACTTAATGTCTTAAAATATTCTAGATCTAGATCTCACACATAATCAATTGTTAGTCTAAGCCTATTGGGCATAATCAGCTTAGCTAGATTTATTTGCATGCTTAAGCTCCTTGAGGTTTGATCTTTATTTTACATGCTTAAATTTAAAACCCTAATTGTTTGAATGCTTCAATAAGTTAAGTGAATGGTGTTTTTCTTTCATGCTTTAATCTTTTAAGGCCATTTGCCACATACTTGAAGTAACTTTCATGGTTAAGTTGATAGTGTAGGCTAACACTTAAATCTTCTTTATCACAATTGTGCTTGGATCTAAATGTTCTAAATCAACATAAGATAAGTGTGCTCATCTCTTTTCATCTTGTTGGCAAGTTGTTCTTGCCCTTGTAAATTGCTTCTTAACTTTGCAAGCTATACATTGGTGCATTAAGTAATTGCCCTCACATAGCTTATATGTGTTAATGCTTTTTCATTTATAAACTCAAGCAACACTTTTTTTTAAGCTGGAGTGAGTTTCGGCCATAGCCCAAAATCACATTTTAAAAGTGTCATAAAATCACTAAAACACTCTAAAATACACCTAAAAGTCTACCTAATTCATATATTAACTTAATAGACTTAATAGGGTATCTTAGACCACCATCTTCACCATCTAAAACGGGTATTGAGGAGGGCAACGAACAGTGATAGGCCGGGGACAATCTCACGGCACAAAGGAATGTCCTTTCCGTAAAAACTCAATGCTTTGGGCTGACTATGACAGCTAGGGTTGGCCTCGTTGCCATACTATCTTGAGCATCCAGTAGCCGTTTGGAAATAGGAGGAGGAGACTTTGGTGAAAATCTTAATAAAGGTAATTAAACTTGACAATCTTAAGAAACCTTTAATAATCCAACCTTGGGCTAAAACATATAAATACTTTGTGGGTTTAATAACTAAGAGTTGGTAATCTTCATCATCCTTATAACACTTGTGCTTAAAATCTCTAAATCTTCTTTGTTGATGTGTTGATGATAATCTCATAAATGTGATGATGCTTTGATCTCCTTATATCCTGCACACAAATACTTAAAAGTGGTTAGCTTGTTTTTTGTACCCTACCATTCTTTACTTGTAAATCTTGTATTTAATATTTGATTCAATTATTCTTTTGTATATCTTGTAATCATATTTGTAACGAATCATCCTTTAACTTTAGTTGACCCTTTGCCCAATCTTAGGCACTAGTCTTAGTTGCCCTAAGAAAAGGGTTGCTTAACATACTAACCTTGCATCTTGCATTGTTGCCTTAGCATCTTAGGTTAGAATCCCCCAAACCTTAACAAACTAAAATCAACTCCTAGAAATTAACTAGAAACTAGGGACTACCCCCCTTGGCTTCCCTTGGAGTAAGTCTAGACGGAAGAGGTTCCAGTCAAAGTGACAGCGTGGGCTGTGAACCTAGGCATTGTGCCTCCAAGGACACACTAAGTAAGCCGGACTTAGCTCACGTTTGCAAGTGTGTATTAGGACGGCAACAGTACCTTTTAATAAATATATGTGATTTACATTATACCCTAAGTTCTATGTCCCTATATCTATATATGTTATTGTATATTCTTTTGTAATAGAAGATGAGAATTTCTGAATTAATACAATTCTATTGTACTCTTGGGAGATGCCTTTTGCACCCTCCTTATCGATATCTTGGCATGCTGTACTTTCCAGTCTCTTTAACCTATTGTAGTCATTCATAGACAATTATATCATTTCATTTTATTTTTGTTGCTAAGCAAGTCCTGTGTCTCTACAGTTGAAGTGCTGCCACTTTCTGTCTTGGTCTTTTTCTCTTCTCTCAACACAACTACAATTTTACGTGCTGAGCCATATTGAATGGAGGTGTTGTTGATTCCCTATTTATGTTTCTCTCTAAGGTGGATATGTTCCCATCTTCTTGAGCTCAGAAGTAATGGAAGTTGAATAAATCAATTCTGCTATAGTTAAAGTTTCATGAAAGAATTGATGTATAACATAAGTATAGGAACAAAGGCATTGTAGCGGGGCAGTTCCCTTGAAAAATTATCTTAGTCAAAAGATTACCAAGAATTTCCACGTCTCTTCCTTGATGTAATTTCTCTAAAATGTTTCAAAATGGAGATGCTTAAGCTCTGGATAATCAAATGAAAAAGGAAAAGTAATAATTTAAAGTGGAAACAATATGAAAAATGCAATTTTATTTAGAATTTCACTTAACCTGATGCACAGTGGTAATGCCCCCGTTTATGGTGAAGTCCAGATGAGGAAAATCACGAATCAGGCTGAAGACATATTCATACCTGTACATTTGACCAGAGATTTTGAATTCAGCTATTCAAATAGAAAATCACAGAACATATGTTCTAAGTATATGTAGCTAGACATTATTTTCAAAATACACAATATTATCCAATGAAATTGCACATCATATGAACAAGGGACATTATCAACCTATTGGAAAAGAGAAACATTTGCCTAACATTGCAAGAAATAGTCTTTAACATTTGATCCTCAGAAAACAACCACCCAGCTAATAGCTTGCATAAAGAACAGAATAAACAAGACACAATATGTAAGACCCACTGGATCTCCAGCATCCACCGAAAAGGACACTTGTAAGACAATAACGTTGATTAATATGTATAGATGCATATTTTTTTGACATGGTGCAATATGCCATATAGTTAAGTTCGATATTCCATTTTCCTTTCATGAATATGGAGAGATAGAGAATAGTGAATTCACTACCAAGCAAAACTTGTAGCTTACCATATCGATTATGAACAAAAAATTTCTTACGAGTTGTATAAAACCAATTTCTTCTGTGGCTTTGAAGGATGCGATCCAGAGCTTGATTTGATTTTTTCATCCCCGTTAAGCTTAATGCTTTAGTATAGAAAAATAGATATTGTTTATATGTTGTTCATCATGGCAAGCATAGACCTTCAGTTTGCATATATTAATCATATTTACTGATTGTTTCTATTTGCAGTGTGTTGATTTGCATATGAATATTTCTCTATTGGATTATGAGCTCAATTGATTTAAACAGAGTACCTGTTACAAGCAGTACTTACAAGCAAATGTTTGTGACCTGAGTTTTTACAATCATAAATCAGAGTAGTTGATGATCCAGAGATTGACTCCGCATATTCTTTGTTTTGATTCTTTAGGTTTACAATAAGCTTGCATACAAGTAGAATATCTTAAATACATAGGGTTTTGAGTGTTAAATAAACTAATTATGCACAAACAGTGCCTACACTTCACAAGTTTACGATCCTCATCCTATTTCTGACAAAGCTATTGAGAAATTTACTGCTTTTCAGGGAAACAATGTTGTTAGTGCCAAGACTCACATCCTGAACTTCAACTTGTGCATCATGAAGTGGTGTAATGGTCATAATTATGAAAATGTCAAGATGACGCTTTTTGTGTATTCTCTAGAAGGGGATGCAGCAGAATGGTTCTCGGAACAGGATCCTGACAAATTTAACACTTTAGCAGAAATCACAAAAGCTTTCAATGAAAGATGGGGTGATAAGAAGGAAGACCGTCATTTATTGGCTGCCCTTAACTCTAATCAAAAGAAGGAAAATGAAACAATGGAAGAATTCAATAAGAGATTTAATGACTTGGTTAAAAGCCTCCCTCAAACTATTAAGCCTCCTGATGCCTCAATTTTAATTCATTATATGGAAGCCTTTGAGGGAGAAATCAGATATCAGTTAAGGGATAAAGAGCCACTAAATCTAAGGGATGCACAAAAGTATGCTATCAAAATAGATAAAAATATGCAAGATGCTAGGAAGTCAAATCTGCATGGTTTCTCAAGGGGAACTTCTTCCAAACCCAATGAGGAGAAGAAGAAGAAAATGGAAAATCAAGAATCTTCTAATGATGGCATAAAGGAGCTCACCCAATTAATTAAAGGAGGCACTGGTCTAATTTTTGTATTATAAAATAAAGGTTTGCTTGTCATTGAAATATTGCATATTGCATTGTTGTTTGTCATTGGGTTGGGTCTCCCTAATCAACAAACTAATTAACCCCTAGAACTAAAATTAATCTCTAACATAGTTTAATAGGGTCTACCCCTCTTGGCTTCCCTAGGAGTGAGCCTAGACAAGAGTCCATATTAAGGTGACAGTGGGTCTAGATTCAGGTTTGTGCCTACAAGGAGACACCAAGTGCGTTGGAGACTTGTCCATGTTTGTAGGTGTGTATTAAGCAGCAACAATGCCCACTAAGTATTGTCTACACTTTGTTAAGACGTGCATGATAGCCAACATTTCTTTGTCATAGATAGGATAGAGCCTCTCTGACTCGTTGAGCTTCCTTCTCTCAAATACTATTGGGTGAACTCCCTGCATCAATACTGCTCCAATCCCCTCTCCTGATGCGTCGCACTCCAAGACAAAGGGCTGTGAAAAATCGAGAAATGCTATAACTGGGCATGTGCTCATGACCTCCTTCATTTTCTCAAAAGTGAATTGTGATGCCTCGGTCTAGTGGAAAGCCCCTTTCTTTGTCAAAACAGTGAGCGGTGCCCCCAACTATGACAACCCTTTCATGAACCTCCTGTAGTCACTGCATAACCCAAAGAATCCCCTCAACTCTGTGATGTTCTTGGGTGTTGGCCAATCCAGAATGGCCCTGATCTTTTCCTGATGTACCTACACCCCTTGCTCGCTGATAATGTGGCCTAAGTACAGAAGCTCTCTCATTCTGAACTCACATTTGGATTATTTGGCATACAAGGATTGTCACTGCATAATGCTCAGAACCTCATCTAAGTGTGTCAGATGCTCTTCCCAAGGCTTAATGAATATTAGGATGTCGCCGAAGAAGACCAAAAGATACTTCCGCAACTATCCCTTGAAAATGTGGTTCATGAAAGACTGGAAGGTCGTTGGTGCATTGGTCAACCCAAAGGGCATGACCAAGAACTCGAAATGCCCAAAATGGCATCTGAAAGTTGTCTTCTCAATATCTTTCTCTCCGATGCTAATCTGATGGTAACCTGAGCGAAGATCTATCTTGGTGAAGAAGACTACCCCATGTAGTTCATCCATCAACTCGTTTATGCGCGGAATGGGGTACCTGTTTTTGATGGTCTTCTTGTTGAGTGCACGATAGTCTATGCACATCCTCAGCGTTCCATCCTTCTTCAGGACCAATACTCGGACGAAGCAAACGGACTAGTGTTGGGCCTCATGTGGCCCATCTCAAGCAAGTCATTGATTGCTTTCTCAATATCATCCTTGAATCTCTTAGGATGTTTGTAGGGTGTGGTGATCACTGGTGTCTCCCCCTCCTCTAACTCAATAGTGTGTTCAAATCCTTTGTTTGGTGGTCGCCTCGGTGGTATCGACCCAAATACTAGTTCATATTGACTCAAAAGTGCCCTGATCTCTAGATGATAATGTTGTCTGCCATCTGAATCCCTCCTGGTGGTAATTAAACACTCGACAACATATGCCACATGCCCATGTCTGAAAATCCTCTCCATCCTCTTTGTCGACACTGTCCTAGGTGCTCCTGTAGACATGCCTCTCAATACCACGTTTGACCCATCTGTATCTTTGAAATTCATCGTCAGGGTCTGATAATTGAACCCAATCTCGCCCAGTGAGTACAGCCATTGAACGCCCAATACCGCATCAGTCTTTGATAAGTCAACTACATAGAAGGTGTCTGTCACAGTGAAGTTACCTAGTTTAACTTCCAGATCTGGTATCTTGTCCAAGCAAGTCATGGTGTATCCATCTACCACTGCTACAGTGAATCCCTCAAACTCCTCAGACTGTAACCCTCTCCTGGATACTAATATTGCATCTATAAAATTATGGGTTGCCCCACCATCCACTAGTGTTGTGACACGCTATCCCTGAATGAGTCCCTTGAGTCTAATGGTGTCATATCTAGGTACTCCCAAAAGGGTTGCTATGACTCCACCCTTCGCTGGTACTTGTGGTTTTACCTTCCCACCTGACTGTGGTCCTACCTGCGACTAGAGTGTCTTTGGAGGTTGTCCCTCCTCATGTGCATGCTCCTCCTCTAAACTAGAAGAATCATTGTCTGGTGTGGGTCTGATCTCCTCCTCATCATCATCACTATCTGATGCCACCTCAATGTAGTGGATATGTCCCTTGCCCATGCATCTGTGTCCTGGAACCCACAAATCTCTACAAGTGAAGCACAACTTCTTCCTCTTAAGCTCACGCCTGGTCTCATCATCCAGTTTTTCTTTGCCTTTCCAATCCCTTTGAGGGGGTCTTTGATCCTTGTCTTTGTGTGGGACAGGGTTTTGAAAAGGTTTTTGTTTTTTTCACTGATTCTCCCATAACTCTAGTGCGCATTATGGCATCCTAAAGGGTGCGAGGTTTGCTTTCACCCAACCTCTCAATGGTTCAGTCAACCCCTTAGTAAAGAGCATCACTAATCTATGCTCAGAAATATCAGTCACGGCTACGGCCTTTCTCTGGAACTCTGTAATGAAGGACTCGGTTGATCCGGTCTGTCATATCTGTGTCAAATCTCTGAAGTGGAGTTCTAGAGCCCTCCGATCAAACCCCTCCATCAATCTCTCAGCGAAATCCAGGTAGGATGTGATGTGATTGTGACCCAAAGTCACTAATCCGTGATACCACCACTCATGGGCTTCCCCCTCCAAGTGTAATGTAGTGAAGCTTATCGCCTCCGACTCTGTCATCTGATTAAGCTTGTAGCATGTGTCAAGTTTTTGCACCCATGCCTGAGTTGAACATTTAGCAGAACCATCAAAAGAAGGAATGGTCAGTTTCCCCACTTTCTTGATAAAATCCATGTTCTGCGACTGCATCTTACCCATCTATGCCTCCCTGGGCCTGTTTCGATATATGATCAAACAGTAGTCCATCAAGCTCATGTCGGCGTGGAACTATGGCCCCAGTACCAAGTAATCCCTTTTGTACTCTGCAAACGGATCTCTCTGGCCTGCCTGCCCCTATCTGACCTATCCCATTTGTTGCCCCTGTCCTGGATGTCCAATCTGTTGTTCCCCTGGAAATGCAGAAAGAGCGGCCTGGGAATTTTCCCCACTAAGATATAGGTGCGAGTGGGTGTCTGGTGTCCACTCGACCCTGTTAGGTTCCCATTGGATCCACTGGCTCCACCTCCCTAGTGTCCCATGGAACCACTCGCTCCACCTGCAATGTTTGCACCAATCGTGCCCACATTGTTCTAGATCAGTTGTGTACTGATTTCCATCTCTGTTATGGTGTTCATCATGCCTCGTTGCCCTCTGGCGAGATCATTCAACATAGCATGGGTACTGTCATAAGGGACCTCTGGGCCTTTCCCCTTGCCCTCCAAAATATCATGTATGTCACCCATCTTACTTTCTATTTCGGCCTCTGTCCTTGAACTGATATGATCTTTGTCTCTGTCCTCTATCTCTAGCTCTGTATCTAAATGGATATGGAAGGGAGTGTAGTCTCTCCTTTTTCTGTCCCTTTTGTCTCTATTGTGACCCCTACAGTACTGAATGCACTCGTCCTTTATGTGACCTCTTCCCTCTGGGTATTCTTCACATGTTCTCGGAATCATGAGGTCATGAATTAAGCGCTTCTTCACAGGCTAGCAGGAAGAAGGATATGATACCACTGTAATATCCCCGGATCTTCGGATCTAGATATCAACTGTTAACTCTGAGGTTGTGACTGCAGATCTGATGTGTTGGGGTTTCTGGCTGAGTTTCAAAAGGTTTCTGGATGTGTTTTTTTGTGTTTAATAGTTTTATACAATGCATGCAAATAGATTTGGAACCATAACCAACTCAGAATTTTATTAAGCAAAATAACGGACAATATACGGCAATATGCGGAAACTTAAACAAATCTCTTCATCTAGATCTTTATAGATGTCGATCTTAACTGGAATACAAAACAAGATATTGAAAAATACCGATAACGATGCTAGATGGATGGATCTGAGATCTGCAAGGTAGATCCACTGCATGCATGGAAGGAAGCGTTGCATGCAACCAAAAATGTGTTGCAAAACTGTTGCAGGAGACTGGAAAGTTCTCCCTAGTAGCAATACTTGTCGGAACAGGCTAAGATCTGTCTCATATGGGTCGCCCTGCTCCCTAGCACACTCCCCCTGCCTCAGAGATGGGACGTTGACTCTATGGTGCACTGTCAGAACCCTGGATGGATGCTTGAACCCCCACACACTGTAAACTGATGAACTGGCACACCCTGGGTGTTTTACCCGTCAGAAAATCATGAGATTTGTCTCACTAGAAGCACCTTGGCCTCCTTTCAAATAGGTCGGAAGGAATTTGGCTCTCCCTGTCTGGTTGGGCCTGTTGACTGCCTCTTCAACTAGGGGGTCAAATCCATGTACCATGAAGATATGCATCATTAGATGCAAACAAGTCGAAGACATTTTGGTTCTACAAGGCATTTTTTTGCTCCAACACACAATTTTGTAAGCGGGATTACCGCACCCCTGCATGGGTTAATATTGTAATAGATCTACATGGATCATGGTTAGGTCAGTTGCCTTAGGATTTCTTCATTAGGAGAGTTCCTTTCACTGAGTGTTTTTTATCTTCAGGAGGTTAATGTGGCCTAACCAGCCAGGTTAATCTCCCTTAAGTTTTTCACTCCCACTAGCAATAAATCCTCCAAAGTGGTGAAAGGTGTTCTAATGAAGTCATCCTTAGGTAGCTAGTGTTTAGGAATGTTGTAAATGACCATGTAAGACAGCACGCCAAATTTCGCGATTTTCCGTCAAGTCTAGCTAGGTTTTTTTTAATTAATTAATTTTTCCTAAGGTTGGGAATTTAATTAATTTATTAATTTATTAATTCTGGATAATTAATGTAAAACTTAGGTCCCTAGGCTTTTGATAGGGGTATTTGTACTCAAAAGAAAGATAATGAAACCCCCTACGCCCTTGGACCAAGTTTCAACTCAGTCAGACAAGTTTTGTTAGGGTTTTGTCCACTTAGGAGTTTTAGTCGGAAAACAACAATTTTAATTGCTAAACCCAGGGCATGGAAAAATGTCAATTTTCTAATAATTAGTCAAATAAGGTAAAGTTAGTGTGACAGTTAGTGAGAGAGACCCCACCTAACCCACCTAACCCTTTCCTAAAACCTTTACACCCCTTTACCCAACTCATTTAATTTATTCCCGCTTAAAGCTTATGTTTCCTCTTAAAAGCTTACGTCCCCCTTCCCACTTTAAGTTTGGAAACTTATCTTGGATGAAAGCGTGGGTCCCTCCTTTCAAGCTTACGTCCCTCCTATCCCCTCCACATCATCCAAGAGTGTGGACTCCACACTCCTCCCACACTCCTACCTCACGCCCTCTCAAAAGCTCACACATTCCCTTTCTAACTCACGCTCTCTCTTGGATAATTGGAAACATCTCTTGTGGAAGCAAGAAACATCTCCCTTAAGGCATGCGTGGGCCTCCTCTTACCCAATTCGCCTAGCTTTCCTTGCTTTCTCCTTTTCCACTCATCTCACATTCCATTTCTCCTCACCCTAAAGCTCACGCTCTCATTGGTGCGTTTTCCCTTTGAGTTGTCTTTCCCTTTGGATCTTTGAAAAGTGTTGAAGATACAAGAGGGGTCTCTTGGTCTCCCAAGGCTATAAAAGAAACCTCTCACTCCCTCATTTAGCACCTTCTCTCACAGTATTGTTATGCTACCAAATTCTCCACTTCCTTCTCTCTCTCACTATTGTCATATTGCTTCACTAGTTTTGGTTCTTGAAAGGCTTGGAGCAACTTGGTTGCGACGACCCCTTCCCATTGAATAATACAGAAATAGCTTTGGAGGAATTGTGGCGTTCAAGATTTGTCTGGATGTGCCACTTATTTGTGAGGTGACATCATTTTTAAATCTTTATGTGTTTTGATCAATAGTTTCTTAAGTAAATTAGTTTACTAGGCTAGGTGAGGCAATAGTGTAGTTGCCCATCGATATATTTCGTGCATGCTTATAATATAAACTATGTTGTATTATCTTTGCATGCAAGATATTATCTGTTTTTCCATCTCACTTTGGGTTTAAGTTTTGCAGATCATCTCTAGGGAGTTGTTGGGATAGGTTCAAGGACGAATCTACCCTCATCTTCATTTACACTTCACAAACAATTTTTTGTTCTTCTTCCTCCTTTCACTCTCAGATTTTGGTATCTAACGTGCTTAGATAGGGCGTTTAATCAATATAAAATTATGGTTTTTATATGTACGAAATTTTTGTTGAAGAACAGAAATTTCATAATCATTTGTGAGTGTGTTGCAGCTCAAATCAACAAGCAATAGCTTGTTGATTTTTGCAGATTCTCGCCAGGACAAGAGGGCACGCTGCCCAAATTCAAGCACAACACACCTTTCCGATCCTCCTTGTTGAGATTTGTACCTTGGGAGGTGTTTCCCATGTGCTTTTGTCCTCCTTATCACATGTGGGAAGGATTAGACACTTTGTACCTAGTACTTTGTCTATTTTCACTTTGACTTTGGTTAAAGTGCATTTTGGTCATTTTGGCAAAAGTGAACATTAAATCACTTTGTGGTGATTTTGGAGACATAAGTAGACTCAGGGAACTTAACCCAAAAGTGGGTTATGAGTTAGATTTATTTGGTGAGATCTCATCCCTTGATTTGGATTGATCTCAACCATCTAATCTTAGGTTACCCTATTCTTGCCTAAAGAGGGGCAAAGGAGTCTAAGGAGGTCGCATTGTTCATGGAGGGTTTTGCTCATGAAAGGAGGAGGACTCTAGCTATGGAGATGAGGTTAGATGCATGAGGATTGTAGGAGGAGGCCGCTAGCTTTGCTTGAGAGCAGCTTGGAGCAGCTTGCTTCTATTTTTTATTGGAGAGATTCTTCTGTTGAGGAGGGTGCATGGCTTTGGCAGGCTATTTCCTTCCTGGTGGGATTTCTAGCCATCAGATTTCAGTGATATCAGTTGCAGAGTGAGGACAGCAGCAGGAGCTTCACTCCTGTGGAGGGGTTTTCCATTCTGGCATCACAGTTGTTTTCTGGAGCAGATCTGGCAATTTACATGTGGGGCGCACCATCCTGGAGTGCTTCTGGCAGTTTGAGCTTGTATATCTTCTCTTCTAGAGTTGCTATTGTATCAGGTTCCATCTTGTATTGTGTTTACTGTAACCCATATTTGCTTTACCTCATTATATACATC
>WSFP011426816.1:0-22189 GCA_009831015.1 Picea engelmannii
AGTTTGTCTGTTCATTTGTGGATGGTAGTTGGTGTTGACATTCAAGTTAGTACTCAACCCTGCAAACAATTCTTTCCAAAACGTAGATGTAAATTTGACATCTCTATCCGAAATCACCATTTTAGGAATACCATGTAGTCTAAAAAATTCCTTCATAAATATTTCAGCAATGTTAATAGCTTTATAAGTAGATTTCATAGGAATAAAATGCATAGAATTTCTAAGATTATCAATTACTACCATAATTGAATCATTTTTTTTTTTAGTTTTAGGCAAACCTGCTATAAAATCAAGTGATATAGTCTCCCACTTCCATTCTGGTACAGGTAGAGGCTGTAACATGCTGGTTGGGTGCTAGTGTTCATCCTTCACCTATTGACAATCTATGCACTTAGATAAGTATTATGTTGTCTCGCCTTTCATATTAGTCCAATAAAACAACTTCATCAATGTTGTTACCATTTTCTGGTATCCTAGATGACCAGAATATGGCTTCTTGTGTACTTCATCCAAAACTGTTAGCTTTAATTCAGCAGAATCTGGTAGGTAAAGCCTGTTTTTGAATATTAGTAATCCATTTCTGTCCAAACTCAGATATGTTCTGTCTAAATTTTATGCATTATTTTGTAAATTTTCCACTGTTTTGATGTATTTTTCATCATTATTACTTGCAATCTTTATCCTTTGCTCAATGTCGCTTTCTTCCCTGCTAATGTTTATCTCAAACCTCCCATGAATTCTTCTACTTAAGGCATCTACCACTTTTTTTTCCTTACCCTTGACGTGTCTTACCTCGAAATCAAATTCGCTCAAGAAGGCCAACCACCTTGCTTGCCTTGCGTTAAGATTGGGTTGACTAAACAAGAATTTCACACCATTGTTATCAGTTAGCAACAGAAATTTTCTACCCATTATATAGTGTCGCCACATTTTTAACGCATGGATTACAGCTGCTAATTCCAATTCATGAGTGACATAGTTTCATTTGTGCTCTTTTATTTTTTGTGACTCTTAACAAATAACATGCCCTTCTTGAGTTAGGACACCTCCCAAACCCTCTTTTCTCACATGCACGCAAACGGTGAAGTATTTATCCGAGTTTTCTACCCTTAAAATAGGTGTGGTTGTTAATAGTTCCTTTTAACTTATTAAAATTGTCCTGACATTTCTGCGACCAAATAAACTTGGTTCCCTTCTTCTGTAGGGATTTTATAGGGTATGCAATCTTAGATAATCCCTCTATGAATCTGTGGTAGTACCCGGTGATTCCCACGAATGACCGGATGTCTACTACATCCTTGGGGATAGGTCATTCCATGATGGCTTTTATCTTCTCTGAGTCAACTGCAATACCTTCTTCAGATATTACATGTCCTAGGTACTATATTTTCTTTTGGTAAAAGTCACATTTGTCAAATTTTGCATACAACTTCTATTTTCTTAAAGTTTGCAATACTATCCTTAGATGTTCTTTGTGTTCTTCTTCCATTTTCGAATACACTAGGATGTTGTCAATAAATACCAAAACAAACTTATCCAGGTACTGACTAAACATGTTATTCATTAAACACATAAATGTTAGTGTGTTAGTGAGACCAAACGGTATAACCACAAATTCATAATGTCCATATCTCATTCTAAACGTTGTTTTATTTATGTCTTCATCCTTTATTTTGACATGGTGATAACCAGATCTTAAATCCAATTTAGAAAAAACCTTTTCTCCTCCCACTTGGTCAAACAGATCATTGATTCTGGGTAGGGGATATTTGTTCTTAACATTCATTTTGTTTAACTGTCTATAATCAATGCATAATCTTAGAGTTATGTCTTTATTTTTAACAAAAAGGACTGGTTCTCCCCACGGTGAGACACTTGGCCTGATGTATTCCTTGTCCAACAGTTCTTGTAGTTGGATTTTTAACTCATTTGGTTTGGGTAAACTCATCTCGTAGGGTGCCTTAGATATAGGGGTTGATCCTGGCAACAGATCGATAGAAAAAAACTATCTCTCTTCTTGGGGGCAGTTCAATTATTTTGTCTACAAACAAATCTCTAAATTCATGTAAGACGGTAAAATCTTCTAGGCTGGGTTTATTTTCTTTTTCCAACAGATTTGTCACTTGGATAGCATAAATCTGAAAACATTTACTCATGCACTTCTTAAACTGCATTGCTGAAATCTGCCTAACTGAGACTGGTTTTCTAATGCCTTGTATTGTCCTAACAGTGTTTTTTTCATCTCTGTAAGTAAGTGATTTTTCATAACAATCCAAAATTTCTTTATGCTTCTCTAACCAGTCCATTCCAATAATTATATCGTAAGACCCTAATGGTATAATATTCAGATTTAACTTTGTGTTTTGGCCATCTAAACTGGATTCACAATCATAAATGAAATCTGTTACTTTTCTTTTTGTTCATGTTTCTAGTTGTACTAGCCAAGATTTTGTATGCTTTATTTTTTTAAGCTTGTTTGAATCCACTACACTAAGAGAAACATAACTCAAAGTAGCTCCTGGATCAATTAAAACAAGAAATATGATTATTATTAACTTTACCTTCAACTTCCACTATAGTGGACTGGTGATCATCTTGTCGGCCATCCACAGCTGCATTAATTATGTGTATGCTTCTGCCCACATCTCCTATTGTAGAGGCCTCTTGCAGATTATGAACCGTGGTCCTTGCTGCAAAAGTTAAATGCGGACAGTTCCTCCTTAAGTGAGGTTCTATGCATTCCCAACCTCTTAATGATTCCCTGGGGCTGTCCCCAAACTTCTTGGTTCCCAGATTGACTAGTCTACCTCCCTCTTGGGTGTTCTAGTTATTGGAGTGAAAATATTTCCTTGGGAAATTCTTTTATGCATTCTGAAAAGGGGCTGGTTGATAGCCCTTCTTCCGTTGGTTCAGTATGTCTTGTTTCTTGTCTTTCCAAGCTTTGGGAAGTTCATACCATTGTTTGTATTGGTCATAACACATCTGGGCCTTTCTGAAAACTTCGCTCAATGTTTTGGGGTTAAATATTCAATTTTGTCCTTATAGGACTGTGGTAAGCAGCTTAGGAACCGTTGGATTTTTACTTTGTCCTCCTTGATATAAGGCACAAATCTTAATAATTCAAGGAATTTGTTTATCAGGTCATCCATATTCATTTGACCGAGTCTTAGCTCATAAAATTCTTTGGTCTTTATCTCATAATAAATTTTTGATAAATATTGTTTCTTAAAGTGTTTCTTGAAATCCGACCATTCCATCTGTATTTATTTTAAGCCCTTGGCCAACTTCAATTCCTTCCACCATATACTCGCCTTTCCTTTCAGGTTATAAATGGCCATTCTGACCTTCATGTTGCTGGAATAATTGTAAATCTAGAAATACTTTTTTATGTCCAGTAACCATGCTTCAGCCTCCTCCCATGTCCTGGATTCCCCATCAAAGGTGGACGGTTTGATTTTATTAAATTCACCCTCCAGGTGGTCCACCTATTTCCTCTTTCTTCCTGTGATTGTGTTATTTTATGTTGATGGTGTGACTTCGGAAGAACTTTTCTCGTCTTCTGCTTCAGGACCAGAATTTTTGGAGGCTCTTTTGCTGACCTCTTCCTCCTTGTCATTGTCTTTTGGGATATTCTTTGTTACTATGCTACGCATCCGTACTTCATTTATTTCTTGTTGGTCTTCGTGTGCCTTTTTCAGTTTGTCGTTATCTGTCTTGAAAACTTGCAGTTCCACGATAAGGTTCCTCATTGTTTCTAGAACCTAGGTAGCTGAACTTCCTTCACTATTTTTCCTAGGTTCTTTAGGAGGTCCTTACTTAGGATTCTCCTCAAGTTTGATCTCTTCATTCTATGCTTCCATTATCACAACAGAAATAAAAATTTTATGTTTGTAACAGTAAGCGTTTTTGTTAGTTTTTCATTAAACAGAAAAGTATGTACTAAACAAAAAAATTGGCCCTATTTAAGGTCCAAGTGTTGTAACTTTTTCTCTGATACCATATGTAATGTACCCCAAATTTACCAACTAAAAAAAAAATTCTAGGTGCATTAAAACTTATTTACTTTGTTATACCTGATTTGATTTACAACTATAATCATCACTATCGGAATACGACGTAAGCTTAAACGTCTTTACAAATGACTAAGACAAGTTGATTAACCTTTCCATGAAATCGTGCCTATTACCAATTACTCAAAACATGTGTTAACACTTGTCATAACAGGTTAAAGTGTAGCCTCTTCATGAAACTATGAACTGGTCATGTCCATAAAGTCTACAGTAAATCTAGCCTACATAGTTTTTACCTTTATCAAGGGATCCACAAAAGTATTTCACTAAGGTTCCACTTTTAAAACAAGTCTTGGTACTCTTTACCTCATATCTAAATGAAGGAGTCCTTCAAATTTTATTACAAACAATCCCATACATTCAAGTCCCCTTGTTTTTATTATAACCCTATAATTCCATGTATTAAGAATTATTTAATCGATAATGTTAGATATAAACACTAATACCATAAATTCCCTACACCCCAAGTCATACAAGTCAACGTAATATTTTTGAGTTTATACGAATGTGATTATCGTATGTCTTACCTAAAATGTTCAACCTTATTCACAATTGTCTACACGACCTCCTTGTCATCAACTAAACCCTAGTTGTAAGCGCACTCTAACTGTCGCCAGTTATTCGTTAAGTCCTTTAACTTGGTAGTTAGTGGGATTTAACAAACACCTGTCGTAAAAATGACAGGGTTGATCGAACGAGGATGTTTAACGTTGAGGTTTGGAATCCCATAACCTAATATTATTGACGTGTGTGAGAACCCTCTGATTTAATGACAAGGATTTGCATTAACAGTGTTATTTGCTCGGTTCAAGGCACAGTTAATACATGTTTGTAACTAACATTGAATTTTCTGGTGGAGATTTAAGAGGTTTATGCATTGAACTGGTTCTAGATTATCATGACCAATGGGGATACACCATGTGCACATATTCACATGGCCCATGTACCCAAGGCATCCATTCACCATTACTCTGTGATACGAGAGTCAGTTGAGTGACTAATGTTCCATTTCTCCTTTGGCTCTTGTGCATTTTTGTAAAGTGGTCATGTGTTAACCTCTGCAACACTGCTTTGCGTGTAACCACCAACGATGAGGGGGTTCATGCTCTGTGTAAAGAAAGAAAATGTTATATGTCTGACTGGTTTCCTCCTTTACCAGGTATGTTCACAAAAACTCCATCGCTTGAGTTAACTGTAGAATGTAAGGAAGGGTCAGTTGTATTTTAAGTTTGTCTCTGTAACTAGTTTTCTTTACGGTTGTTGGTTGGGGACCTTCCTTCTCGCTAATCTTAACTTTCTGGAATATTTCCATCCATGCTCTGGATAAAATATGTATTTTCTAACCCATGGTGGCTTATGGATTTATCTCTCTCGTGAGGGTAATCATCCGCTACTCAAGGATTTCATTAACTTGTAAGCCATTTTACACAAACGGTTTTTAGTTTCTTGGTTCAGGGATAGTCCGGAAATGTTGTTAAGGTTCTGTCAACAAGCAGATAACCTTAGACATCCTTTTAATATTCAAACTTGTATTTATATTTGGAGTCATTCACGGTATACCTATCGTCAAACTTCCATGATTAAAACCCTGTTACAGTGACCCTAAAATTCCGCATAAGGCATCCTGTGTGAGTAACTGTACACTAAAGCTCTCTGTGTATTATAATATGTATCTCTTGCATTTGTAAGGAAATGAGGAGGCATGAATGCCTAATCCCTCGGTTCTTAAGGTTGAGAAAGTTCCTCCCTGGACTGACTGGGATTCATTTCATTTTGAATCCATGGCGTAAAGTTATAAAGGAAAAGCACATGTATTTGTAGCGAGATTCTTCTTTCCCATAATGCAGGCAGGTGGTAACCTGTCTGCGGAACCCTTCTATTTAATTTTCGTATAATCTATATAGGAAAGTCAAGGTCGTGACACCTCTCTGATCATGTGAATAATTTAATTTCCAGGGTTTATATTCCGGTGTAGAATTCACCCTAAATTCACAATTCCTAGAATCAGTGGTTAAGATAGGTTCAAAATATATTTCAGGTTCTGTTTTAATGCTCGGTTCTTGTCTGTGTATTTTTATCATCAATTCGTAAGTTTGATCATTATGATATCAATGTCACGTAACCCTATCTGAATTTTGAGCTGGGAAAATAATACCTCTGTGGGATATGCTTGACCCGGTGCAAACTTTATTATTTTGGAAACCCTGTGGTTAACTTGTCTAATTTCACTTTGTTAGCGTAAAAACAATTTCAAGTATCCAGAACTTTGTTCTTGAGTGTGTTCTTCTTTATCATTAATCTATAGTTTTAGATAATTATGAGGACAGTATCTCGCAACCCTATCTGTGATCTGAATTGGGGCAATTCTGTGGAACATGTTTTATATTGTGCGTTCCTTATAATTTTGGTTATGCAATATATATATTACATGTTTAAAATGTTCTATTTGCTTGATACATTTTGCGCAATTGATTTAATTTCGTTCGGTTACAAGACTAATGATGGGACCCCTGTTTCCATTACGAGGGCACCCATCAGTGATTTCAAAATCCACTCCTCCCCTTCGGACTGTGGATAGTTCGCTTCAGCGACACCGACGGGAAACATACACCTGCACCAACCTTAAGCTAAGTGTTTTTCCTCTGTGGAACCTTAACTATTTTAATTTTGTGGATTCTTTCTGAACATTTTTTTTTGTGAATAAAAAATTGATCCTTATATTAATTCCAACTGAAAGCTTACAAAAAACACCAGCAGCCTATCTGCTTACACAAAAATGCCAGCGGCCTATCAGATCGAAGGTCCATATTTCCCTGGGATCAACGGTCCATATTTTCTCTCGCTTTTCATGATTTTGCGACTTGGGCAAACAACTTCTTCCATGCTTCGGACTCCCGGTAGCTGAGTTCCCGAAATTTTCTCGAGTCATATCAATGGGGCCAGATCGATAGTCTTGATCTCTTCTAGTACCAATGGTCCAGATCTGTTCACGCTTTTCGCGATCTCACGACTTTGGAAAATAGATGCCTTCATGCTTCAGATTCCCGATGGTCGAGTTCCCAAAATTTTATCGCGACAGTTCAATGGAACCAGATCAACAATCCAGATCTCTTCTGGTGCCAACGGTCCAGATCTGTCCTTGTTTTTCATGATTTCGCGACTTCGAAAAATAGTTGCCTTCATCCTTCGAACTCTCAATGGTCGAGTTCCCGAAATTTTATCGCGACAATTCAATGGGACCAGTTCGACAGTCCAAATCTCTTTTGGTGCCAATGGTCCAAATCTCTTCTCGTTTTTTGTGATTTTTCATTTCATGATTTCGCGACTTTGGAAAATAGTTTCCTTCATGCTTCGGACTCCCGATAGATGAGTTCCTAAAGTTTGCTCACGCTAGTTCAATGGGACTGGATCGATAGTCCAGATCTCCTTTAACACCAATGGTCCTGATCCCCTCTCGCTTTTCGCGATTTCGCGACTCTGAGAAATAGCATCCTTCGTGCTCCTGACTCCCGATAGTCGAGGTCCCGAAATCATCTGTCGACTGATGATCTTCTGTGCTAACGCTTACAGTTTCCCTCTCTCCTGAGCTTCAGGTCATTTCTGTCTTTTGGAAGAAATTATAAGTAGACAGGTGGATCCCCGTCTGGATTGGGGCCATCCAGTTGAGCAAGCTCCTTGCATTGGACCAAGAGGGGTGAGCTTTGGGACTGCCTGGAATCATGGAGAATGATCTGTTGCATCGAGTTCACCCCTGTATTGGCTAGTCTGTCTGCAACTTTGTTTTCACTTTGCTAAATGTGTGTGGGGGTTAGAGTAAGAGAAGGTCTGAGAAGAGCCCAGAAGTTGTGAAGAGGGCAAAGGAGGCGCCAGCTGGGAGTGATTTTCTCTGGATCTTTGCCATTCAGGATTTTTGTTGCCAAGTCTATTATGATTTTCGAGTCTCCTTCAATGATAGGACAGGTGAGGTTTTGATCTAGAGTCGTTTGCGCTCCTTTGATGAGACCCCAAATTTCTGCTAAATTGTTGGTGTCGCATCCAAGATTTTCTCTGGACTTAAACATTCGCAGTCAACAGATCCAGGACAACGCCTTGCTCGAAAAAGGAATTCGAGTTCTAAGTCTAGTGTTAGTTTGAAGGTTCATATTTGGTTTTAAAGTGGTATTGGGTCCTTACCCAGGGTACTCTGTTTGTAAAGGCTTGGATCCAAAGCCTCTGGCTATACAAATCGTTTATTATCTTATTGTAAATAAACGCACAGATTATTCTACAACCCACACGAATATTGTTACATATTGAGTAGTTTCTGTAATATGTATTATATAACATTGAAAACTTCATTTATCGTTTTACTATGGTAAAGACTAACTGTAAATTCTTTATGCTTTTGGTACAGTCTTATCAATGGATGTTTACTTGAAATTCATGTGGTCCAAGTGTCTACAAATCTTTCTGTGTATGATTATTAAATGTTTATGTAGTTCTGAATACCTATACCGGCAACAGTATATATATCTACTTATACGGTATAGATTATGATTAACACAACAATAATTTTGTTATGTTCAGATTGAATACTTACACACACACACACACACACACATATATATAAGTGCTTGTAAATCATACGCATGCACTTCCTGTAGATCTGTACTTAAGGTTAAATCTTTTATAATTTCTATGCATGCTTATACCAAAATCACATTCATACATATACCAATACATTCCTAATATCAACAACAAATCAAACTTATATTTTCTTTACTATTTTGGTTTAGAGAGTACATCACATGATTAAACAATTTCCACATATTCATCTCATCCATATTAGTGTAATACACAATAAAAATGCTCATCAAAGAATAGGTAGAAAGACATATATGAACAAAGTGTTGGGACAACAAATGGAACAACCAAGTTCCACCCAACCATAGAACAAAACAGCCAAACTACTTGCTCCGTTCACCCCCTAGCATGACCATGAATCCATAAGGGCGAACTCCAAATCTCCTCTTTCACTATAGTCCTCTTCAGATCATAAATTCCCCTTGCCTCACACTCAGAACAGTGCTCATAACAGCAAATGATCTCCTTTCCCCCAGCATATTAGGCAGTGTCCTGCCTCCTCTTATATGCTATATATGCAAAAGCATCTTGTGCCTAGGTCTTTTCCCCCTTTGGGAATTTTCGCAGCTTTACAAATCCCTGATTTTCAGGGGCTGCCCATGGCCAAATTCCTCATTTGACACTTGTAAAATTCAGCCCTGAGGTAGTTCAAGCTTGTTCCCCACTCATGGATTCATGGTCAGTTGATTTCAACCTGGCTGTTCCATTTTTCCTTCAGCAATTAATATAAAAATATTTGTCTTTTACAAGTGTCATAGTCAAAGAGTTGGTTGGGCAAATCAAATCTTTGCCCAACAGTCACAATAATTAATTACAATTAATCAAATTCCAAATTCGGAATTTCCATAAATGGTAATAATTTTCCAAATTTGAATTTGCCAAAAATAGAAATAAATCCCTAAATGCATACAAACTCAAATAATTAATTAATTTTGGGAATATTACATGTTCGAACTCATTATCGTTCGGATTATGTAATTTCTTTATGTCTAGAACGAATACTACTCTATGCTATAATTATTGGAAAATTTTATGGCAAGTGTTGGGTTTCACACGTCTCTGATCTTTAAATTTGAGGGTTTCTCTGTGAGATAAAATAATGGTTGTTTTCTTAGTGCCATTACCCAGTCTTGAAAGATTGATAGCTCCTTCAAACTGTTGGTCAAATGTTTGTATATGTATGAATATATTTTCCTTACAACTGCCATAAGAGGTCTCTGGAAGAGGTATGTGGAAAATCTGTGTTATAAGATGTTTAAATATTTTTTCAGGAACAAACCCTTTGTGAAGGTCTCACCTTTGCATTGGCCTAGACCTCAGGTTTTCTATTAATGTATGGAAATTTCAAGCTTTTAACTCTAGTCTTGATGCATTCGATTAACCAAACATTGGAATATTTGTTATTTTCACTAAATCTTTGTTCGTGGTTGGTTATCTACGAGGTTTTTTTTTTTGTTGATTTTGGAAACTGTATATTGTTAAAATAAATGAGCACCAGTTGACTAGGTTTTGAACCCAGTCTGTTACAAAACAAATGTTGAAAGTGGTAGTACCATCCTTGTATGTTGAAGAGTGGTTGGCTTGTGTTGTGTTACATCGTGTGCTTGATGTGGTTTGGTTTTAGTTGTTGGAATTATTATGTGGACAATCTATTAGTAAAAGAACTCTGTGAATAGAAATAAAGAGTGTACAGTGGACAGTCTTGGATATTTCCAGGTGTTTTGAAACAAAAGTGTGTTGGATTTGACTTACTAAACAAAGAAAAGTTTTGGCAATTGTTTTATTGATGGCAATGGAAATTTTTGGATATCATTGCATATAATAGAACAATAATTGTATTTCCCTATAATTATACCATTTTACGCTCACTATATTCCCCTCATCCTCCCAAATACATTAAAACACTCCATGTTCTATGATTATGAATTTAAAATTCTTTATGGAAAGAAAAGGGATTAATATAAAATTTGGTTGATGACCGGTGTTTGAAGGTTGGTTATAGATACAGTCTTTGTTACTTCTGCATTTGCTTGAACAATATTCATTTAACTTGTCCCATCCATGCTACCATTTTCGCACATTATAAACCTTTCATCTTCCCAATAGCCCTATTGTTGAGGAAAAGGTATGGAACACCTTAATCAATCATTTTCAGATCTTTCCTAGCTAGGACAAGATAGTTGGGAATGTCACCTAGGATTTATAGCCTCAAAACATTCACTCAATCCGCAAGTATTAATTACAAGGATTAAGGCCGATTTTATGATTTGTAATTGTTGCAATGTAAAAATAAAAAGGATACAAGAATGTATACAGTTTTTACAATAAAGTAAACATGGAGACAAAAAGCGGAAAAAGGAACCAAGTCATGAAAACACATGTATGAGACAAAATAATAATATGATTTTATTTCATTCTGAGATACCAAAAGTGTATTTCTATTTACAAACCCATGTGAGGGTATGGACCAAAGTGAGATTTAGAGATATCTGATTGGCACCATACAAAAAGACTTTGACAGTAAAATAAAACTGAAATTAATGATATGGATCAACTTGCCATAAAAATGTTTCCATTTGACTCTGCAGGATATCCTTTATCAGCCATGAAAATTAATTCACAAACATACAAGAATACACAGACTATCAAGGATGAATCAACACCTCTAAAACAAGCGGCTGAAAAGTATGATTCATTTTTGAACCTTGCTTCCTTCAATAAGACCTTGTTGTCAACAAGAGGATTCGGCTTTCAAGTAAACTCAAAAATGAATGAAAACCGAAACTATCTCATTTAACTAAAGAGAAAACCTTAGTCTTGTTTTTCTCCTTCTATTCTCCCTTTGTCTCTTTTTCTCATTGAACCTTTATTCTTTTTCAATAAATTGATGTAGTTCAACTACTTTCTTTAGTTAAGTCAAATTAACTTAACTAATTATTTTAGGGAGAAATAACTAATAATAATAATATATAAATAAGAGTCTATTTAATAATTACTAAATAGGTGGGACCCCTTGTGACTCCCATTATTTTTTTGCCAATCATCAATTATAACATACAAAATTTTATCATTTGGATCATATAACACCCTTGTAGCTCCCCTTGATACTATTCAAATCAAATATTTAAATATCAGCAAAATTTAAGGACATCACAAAAAGAAATATGTCCATTTTATCCACAAAAATATCCAAAATAAAGCTTGATGTCCCCAAAAGTTGAAAATTATCAAACACTGTTTTCATTACTGAAAATCATAAAAAAAAAACTTTAAAATCCATATTTTTTGCTTTGCAAGGCATATTTCCTCTTCTCATTGTTGTGTCCAACTGGCTTTCCTTGAGTGGCCCTTGGTTGGTTAGACCCTTGGGGTTGTATTTCGTTGATCACATGACAGCGGTCATATTTTAGGTGGAGGCGTGAAGACACAGACTTAGAGGATTATGTGGATGGACTAGAGAGGTAAACCGCTGCTTTTCCTTTGTCTTGCATAGGTTGCGGGATATCAATTTTTAATTATTTGCTAGCGTGCGAGGATTGTACTGGCGAAAAAACAGGAGCAATTTGAACATTGGGATTAATTGGTTGTGGTAAAGGCAATGATACAATGGGCCAACCACAGTGGTGAGAGATAGGCTGGTGGACAATTTCTTGTCAACCTTCATTAGTGGGGACTTTGGGTTGCAATGATACATGTGGAGGTACGGGAATGCCAGGAAAATTCTGAGGAGGTTGAAATGGGGGTCTATTAAGTCGGGGATGCAAGATACCATGGCCAACCAAATTAAAAAACCTAGCTTGAAATAGATGGTTCAACACTTGTGGATCAGCATCGAAATGAATAGAAAACTAAGGCCTCATATAGCCTCGATTCCAATTTCTCTTGCCTCTGTTATTTCGGCCATTGTTGCCTCTACTGAAAAAACTCATCATGTAGCAACAATTTGTCAGTCATGAAGTTCTTAATAAACCATACATAAAACTCTACTTACATAAATCAAAATTTGGCTATAGAGTTTACTTACGAGAGACATGCAATCCATCCATAACATGTCATTTATTAATTGGCACGTGAATAGGGAATGGATAGGGTTAATGGGAAATATGGAGGGCTTGTCTTTTGCGAAAAATAATATCATGGAGGGGAAGGAATATACGAATAATGTTCAAACAATTAATAAAAAAATAAATTGTGTATCTAAACATATCTAGAACATCAATCCTCAACCCTTGACATATCAACTTCCTTTTATTTCCACACAGACTCCTCTTCAAAATAAATATCACAGAACATGGAATGAATAAGTGAAATTGGGATCATGAAGGTGGTGTATTTAAAGAAAATTGGTAGAATGGGGTGAATTCTTGCGGATATTGTTCAAATGATATATCAAACATACCATCTTTGATGTAAATTCACAATCAAAATATCTTACTGTTCAAAAATTTAAATTTTAAACCATACTTTATTTCTAAAACAACAACCCAGAACCGGTGCTTGCTTCACAAAATTGCTCACTTTCCCTAGAAATTGTATTACACAATTACCAATTTAATATGCCCGGGATTTTGAAAAATAACCGTAATAACAATACTGCTTGTATATAACATAGTTGAAAATGAACAACATCATAATCACCACGGGAAATACAACAATAGTCTTGGAGTGGACAGGCTACAATCATAATATCAACATCAGCAAAGTTCTTAAAACCCACAGGGTCCCGTGAAGTGCCCCAAAACAAATCCTTGTATATAACCATAATTCAATCGAATCACAATTTACCAAATGTCATCATCCTATTTCATTTTGGTTCGTATACTTTATTCGAGCATCATACAATTTGTACACAAATTGTTTTTGTATTTACAATAGAACATGGAAAGTTTATATTTTAACAATAATTCAAAACATTGTTATTGAGCTCATGAGCTTCATATGGAAAGACTGTAACTTCAAGTGAATAAGTGAATCCAACACTTCATCTATATTTGAATAGAAAGTGACCAATCAAAACCCGTGCCCAAACAAAAGAGAATGAATAGTGCTTTCATCAAATTATGGGTAAGCAATGCCTTCACAATAGTGCATAGGGTTTAATACACAACAGTGGTAGAATAAAGTGGGCTAACAACCTGAGGTTTTAGCCAGAACAAAGCATGAAAGGTTTACTCCCACCACAGTGTTCCACATTAACACTCACGAAGTCGGGGTTATGACGTGGGCGTATTAGCAACGAAGACCAATAGTCTTAACATACAGGCGGAGTGTTCACAAAAACCCACAGGTAAGAGGCGAAGAGAACCCATTTTCAAACAAGGAAGAAAACCCAAAACAAGGAACCAAAGGCAAGGCACGCCCTGGAGTTTCCCAACCACGATATTTTTCATAGAAAAATTGCGAACAACGACACATAGTAAAATCCACCCACAACTCTTTTAATGCCAATGGTCTCAAAACATCCAACACAGGAAACCAAAATTTGCAAACAACCAATACACAGTCTAAATTCATTATAACAGCTTTGGAAATACACAAACCGTGAGAAAACAAGAGACAATTATTGACTTAAAGAGCAGAGCGAATGTTCATGGATGGAAAAGAAAGAAAACCCCATACCTGTGTAAAATATTGCTTAAGGAGAAACGACCAGGTTGTATACCTCCTCCACGATCAAGCAAAGCGGAGCAGCAGCAACCAACAAAGAAAAATGCAAAAATGACTAGGGTGGGGGGCTCAAGGTGAGTTAGAGTGACGTGAATTTACTGCATGTCGCTTCTCCCTTCCCATTTTCATTGATGGATAGTACGAGCCAAGCCCAATACATAGCTCATCGACCATTAATATTCAAAATGATTAATACAATCCAACTATTCCAAAGTTTTCCCATGTTCCAATTTTGCAATGCGCCACCCCTTGCCACTATCCCCATTCCACATATAACAATACTTCCTAGGGATACCAACATCCAACATTACTTCTAATTCAAACAATGTGTGTACCCTCGTAGCATGAAGTCACCACATTACACATATAACTTAAGCATGGAGTTTAGGTCCTTCCTCAAAATAAATGTAACACAATAATACTTGCGAGTGTTATATAAAAACAACACCAAAATCATATCGCCCCTAACATCATATTTGATTAATCATTCCAACATATTTATTAAACGCAAATAAATTGTAGGGATCATCTCAACCAACTCATAAGCATGTAAATCATAACTATTGTTTCTTCGTCATAGTCACACAAGTTACACCAGGGGTCCCACCTATTAGTATATTATTAAATATAGTTAAATAATAAGTCATAAGGCATTTGCAACCATTTTCAAGAAGGTACCCTATGTTTCACTTTTGTGCGTCAACACCTACCACTCCATGTTCGAATGGAAATTGATTGATGAAGTTTTAAGGTGTTAATGGATGGATTGCATGTGTTTATGTGGTGAATAATAGAGCCAACCTTTTGATTTTATTTAGGTAGAGTTTTATGCATGGATTGATAGAAGTTTTTCATGACATGTTGGAATATTGCTTCGGGATGAGCTTCTTTAACAGAGGTAGTAATGGCAGAGGTAATAGAGGCAGAGGAAATTGGAAAAGAATCCATAGAAGGCCATGGTTTTCAATACATTTTGATGTCGATCCACAAGAATTGAATCATATTTTTCAAGATGGGTTCTTCAACCTAGTTGGCCATGGAATTCTCCATCCCCAACCTGGGATACCTCCCTTCCAACCACATCAAAACTGTTCCAGTATCTGTGTCCCCCCTCATGTGTCTATGCAACCAGAACTGACTACCAATTATGGTTGGCAAGAGATTGTCCAGCAGCCTACTTCTCATCACCACGGTTGGCCTATTGATTCCTTTCCATTACCTCCTCCTCCACCACCAAAAAATCCTAATTCCCAAGCTAATCATGTTGTCTCACCCATGCAGTCTTCTCATGTCAGTAAGAGGATAAAAATTGATATCCCCAAGCCTGAGCAAGATAAAGGAAAAGGAGTGGCCACTCCCTCCAAGTCATCTAAAGATTCCTCTGAATATGTGTATGCTCATCTTCATCTCAAGGATGATTGTTCTCATGTTATCATTGCAGTTCAACCTCAAGGTTCCAATTAGCCTAAGGTTGCCACAGAAAGATCAAAGGAGGACATCAGTGAAAAGAGGCCAAATTCCTCTCACAGTAGATATGGTCTTTAATGATAATTTATGTTATTTTCTAGTGGGGACATCATTTTTACTTTGACAATGTTTTGGACAACAAGCATTTATTTAAGCAACTTTTTGGACAGCTTGGATATAATGTTATTTTTGGATATGGTCATGTTATATTTTGTTGATATTTAAATATTTGATTATAAATATGAGAAAGTGAGTTACAAGGAGGATGTTTGAATCAAATGATTGGATTTTTATATTTCATGTCTGATGATTTTTAAAATAAATTGAAATCGGAGTCACAATGGGTCCCACCTATTTATTTATTATTTAATTAGACCCTTACTTAAATATATTATTACTATATTGTCTCAACTAATTAGTTAAGCTAGTTAATCTTAACCAAAAAGGTAGTTGAACTACCATAACTTATTGCGAAGGAATAAAATCTCAATGAAAGGAAGAGACAAAGGGGAGGAGAATAGAAGGAGAACTACATCCATAAGGTTTTCTCTGTACTAGTGAGACACTTTCAATTTTCATTCATTCTGAGTTTACTAGAAGGCTTAACCCTCTTGATGACAGCAGGGTCTTATTGAAGACAGTGGGATTCAAAATTGAATCACATATTTTAGCAGCTTGTTTTAAAGGTGTATGATTCATCTTTGGCAGTCTGTGTGTTCTTGTTTTTTTATGAATTGAATTTCATGTTTGATAAAGAATATCTTGCAAAGTCAAGTGACAACATCTAGTGGCAAGCTGATCCAGATCTTTAGCTTCAGTTTTCTTTTGTTGTCAGAGTCTTTTTGTATGGTTCTCATCGGAGGCTTCTAAATCTTTGGTCCCTACCCTCGCAGGGGTTTGTAAAGAGAATCCAGTCTTGTATCTCATAATGAAATCGATAAAAAAATCAAATTATTGTTTCAATATTACACATGTATTTTAAAGATATGGTTCACTCCTTTTATTTTATCTCCACGTACACACTCATATCATTTTTGTACACATTCATGTAAATTTCGCTTAAATTATATTTATTTTTCACAGTTACATACAATATATAAAAACCATCCTTGATCCCTTTCGGATTAAGCGATTTTTTAAGACTATAAACCCCGGGTGACATTCCCAACTATCTTCCCTTAGCCCAGCAAGATCTGAAAATGATTAAGGTTTTTCATACCTTTTCCTCAACAAGATGTAAAACCAGTTGCTTGGGACAGACATTCCACCCAACCATAGACCTGTTGTTCCAAATCTTAATATAAATTCACCCCCAAGATGAGGATATTAATCCACAAAAGAGGGTGGTCTCTCATTTTCCACTCACAACTCAGAAAACTCACAACCCATTGATATTCTCCTACAACTATCCCAATTTTCCACCAGCTCTCTTCCTCTCAACCTATCCAACCCAAGGAATGTACCATTTCATTTGATCTCAGTCCCTCTGTTGTCCCATTCATTTATCGGGGTCTCTCTGGAACAGGTAACCAGGAATCTCTCAGCTAGGAACTCAAGGCAACTTGTTTCCAGAAAAACTACAAGCAAACAAAAACAAACACTTGTTGTTGCATTGCAAGTCACTAAGGAGTTCACTCTTCATGCCCGACAACGTAGATCTTCAATATTCATCTCTCAAATTCTCCAGAATTCCTCCTCCATGGATGCACCAACTCGAAGCTCTCTTCCTTGCTCTCTACTTTCTACTCATACACAAAATATGTCTGTCTAAAATTGTTGTCCCAACCCATACAAACTTTCTCCCTTTGGCTTTCCTTTCTTGACTCACACACTTCCCCAAGATGAAGGTACTTATCCCCCATGTGCCTAATAACTATGGGATGTGACTTCTCACACCCACCATCTTACATGTATTCAATGATTGGTTTTGGGAACACCCAATCAAAAAATTAGAAGGTTCATATATCAATAGAAAATTTAGGAAAATTGTTTAATTAATATACATGGGTAATTCCCCCTTGGACCCCTCTTATGAATTCTCTTAGACCCTCCCCTCTCTTGTGGATTAATTCATCCCCCACCTCTGTCCATGTCCCCTTAGAAGCTAGCATCACTTTTTGTTATTTAAAATTTAGAAATGCATTTCACATATACATCACTTTGGTCGTAGCCACACATTATATCTACATAAGCATTAATTAAAATAAGGATTCTAGTGGGGATTTTATGGTGGGGATAATAATAATAAACAAATTTAGAAAATGACAAACATGAACAAATTTTATTAAAAAGAAAAATAGAAAAGTGTGTGTGTGTGTGTGTGTATTCTAGGTTATAATGTCCAGGGAAACCCCCCGAGAACTTCCCCTCATTTAGATGATGGTACCTATGGTAAACACTAGAATATCCAGGGCACAAAGCTAGACAACAACAGGGTTCGAAGCCATTACAATAATATACTTGTTAAGATTTCAACATGTAACTTGTGGGAATTGAACTTGGGTGGAAAGCATAACAATCATTCCTCCCAACCACATGAGCTATACCTAGTTGACACACACATACACATATATAAACACAATTTTAAGAACAAAAGAATAGTTGGAGGAGCATAGCAAAGGAGGGGTTGATTCTAAAATGGGTGAGGCGAGCACATATACAAAAATGTGTTTTCCTCCAAGTATAAGATAAATGTAAGGGGAAAATTAGAAATTTGATTGCCTCGACATTGAAGAACCCTAAACAGAATATTATTTCCAACGTTACAGAATAATATGTCTTATCTAATACTCATGAACCTAATGGTGGCCTTTCAGATCATTAAAGACCTATACTTAAAAGGGGGGAGGTTATTCTAAAATGGGGAGGCAGGGTGAGGCAATTCTTAAAAGAGGTGATTCTAAAATTATTGGGGAGGGGTGGGGGAAGAGAAGGGGTGATTCTCAGAATATCTCTCCCCCACTCAAACCCCTGCCTTATATTTTCTAATTTTTCTTAAATTTTTGTTTGTATATACAATTTATTAAAAACAATTTGTATATTTTATGTCTTTTTTACTGTTTTATATTCTTTTTTTTTCATTTTTCAAAAAAAAAATTAATATTTTTCTAATTTCTTTTTATAGAATTAGTTATTTTTTCATTTTTTTAATTTGTTTTCTTTTTTTTTAAATTAAAACTTGTTTTAAAAAAATTGGTTTTGTTTTTACTTTTAAAGGAAGGTGAGGGAGTAGGGGCTTTCTTTATTATAATTTTTAATTTGTGTTTTCTTTATTTATTTTTTTGTTTTTAATTTTTATTTTAAAAAATCATGTTTTTTTCAAAGTTTATATAATTTTTCCTTCTATTTTTATTCTTTTCCCCTATTTGTTATTTATTCTTTTCCTTTTTTCTTCTTTTATTTCTCATTCTGTAATGATTTATTTTGCAGCTCTATCTATCTTTTAGACCATGATTTTAAAAATATAACAATTATAAGCCTGAGAAAAAGGGTACTATCAATAATGCCTCTTTTTTTTCAAGTGTTGATTTCAAAATTTTATTTGCAATAGTACCACTAGTTAAAGTCATGGTTTCAAAAAAATTAAAATTTAACTCTCTCAAAAAAGGAGGTGTTTGTAGCACCACTTTTCAATTCCAAGGTTGATTTTAAGAACTTTGTTGCAAAAAAATTGGTTGTTGAGACCATGGTTTTAAACAAGTTACAATTTTAACCCTGACGAGAAAAAAAAAAGGGTGTTATTGGTAGCACCACTTTTCGGTTCAGGGAATGGTTTTAAAGTTTTGGTTGTATTGCTACCTATTGTTAAGGCCATTGTTTCAAACAAGTTTATCCCTAAAAAAATGGTTGCTACTAGTGGCACCATTTTTTGATTTGAAGGTTGATTGTAAGGTTTTGTTTGCAATGATTCCAACTGTCAAGGCCATTGTTTCAGACAAGTTGTAATTTTAACCCCCCGCCCCTCCCCCCGCCAAACAAAAAGGGATACTATTGGCAGCTCCACTTTTCAATTTTGGGGTTGATTTTAATGTCTTTGTTCACAACAATATGGGGTTTTAAAGCCATGATTGTAAAAGGTTGTAATTTAGACCTTGAAAAAAGGGTGATTCTGGGAGCACCTCTTTTCAATTTGAGGGTTGATTTTGATGTTTGACACCAAAAAATATGGGTTTTTAGGGCTATAGTTGTTGTTTGAGGTTGGAATTCACATCAAGTAGTGTTGAAAATGGTGTTGGCATTGATGTCAAAGGTAGAATGTGATGACAGCTCCAAGGATCAAACCACACAAACAGAGGAGGCATCCAGATTGCTAAGAACAAAGAGAATTAAACAGTTTCCATGAAGAAAACTATGTGTTCAAGTCAGAGGAAATCGCAGTTGTTGATCTGGTAAATTTGGACCGTTTATTGGAGTGTGCAAGGTGAGTCTAACGATTAACGATACCTCAAGTAAATCGTAGCCATTGATTTTACATAGCGAACAAATCTAGACCATTGGTCGAAGCATGCAAGGTGATATGAAGTCTGATGATGAAGGAGATTTCGAGCAAGTATCAGTTGTTGATCTATTGGAATGGTTGTGAGAGAGAATTTGGATCATTAATCGGATGACAAGGCATCGAAGTGTTTAAGTGTAAGGCTTCATTGGAACTTCGATGTAAATAGGAGTCATTGGATCAATCGGAGAATGGTCTCGGTGAAATATGGACCGTGGATGTTGGTATTAAGCCTATCGGAAGGTTAGATCATCGAAGTGTTTAAGTGCAAGGTTGCACAAAGACTCTGATGGGAGAAGCTCCAAGTTAACAATAAGTGTCTATCTATCAGAACTGTAGCAGAAGAGAACTAGACCTTTAATCAAAGAGTAAGGATGCAATGACACTCCGATGGGAAAAAAAACTCTGAGAGCCAACGATAACCGTCGAATTGGCATGGCTACTAGATCTTCATTGTTCATCGGAGAAGCAATGATTGGAGTGGACTGTGAATGGAGGTACTCCGATAACGATGGACTCCAAGAATGATAGTGAGCCAGCTCAGTTGAGCCACATCAGATGTAATTTCAAAGACACAAAAGCAACAAGGATATTGCCACATGTCAAGTTCCAAGTCGGCAAGGTATACATAGAAGGGTTGGAGGAAGTGATGATTTCATAGTCATGTTAGTGCCACATCATTTGCTACATGCAATGCCACATGTTGTATTGAAATTGGGCCATGTGTCACGAGAAGATCTGAGGGCTGTAGATTCGTCAGAGGATCTACCTCAGTCGTAGGATCCATTTCATGGAGGAAGGGTGATTTCAATATGACATGTTGTGACAACTTGGAAGTCAAGGTGATGTCTGTATGCCAGCGTGGTAGCTAGAGTATCTCAAAGGATGATGCATGTTATATTTTGATTGTGTGAAATGAAAGTGGGCCCCAGTTGGACGTGGAGACCATTATAACATTGTATCAAATCTGATTCGTTGATCTAGGTAGCAAGCATATATCCATCATTCATCAAAGAGGCTCTGATCGGAGTAGATTATGTTACTTGTAGCGGAGGTACTCCAATGAAGGATCTCCAAGGAGAAATATAGACGATAGGTCGAAATGCAAGCAATATGCAATCTCACCCGTGGATCATTATGGGTCCCACATTACCATCTCACGAAAAGTTAGAGTGACAGAAGATAACCAGTGTGTAGGTTAAAGGATCGACACAATCGAAGTCATTGATTCTAGATTATGAGGATCATTGGATCCGTTGGTGCACATGCCATTGGAGAGGCTCTGGTCAGAGTGCAGTTATATTATGAAGCAGATGGGTTCTGATGAACATGACTCAAAGAGCCAATGATAGCCATTGATCTAAGATCAGACGGTTGTTGAGGAACAAGGATATATTGTGTTGAGTATAATATGAGCCTGATATCAATGATACAATCGACGAACTAGATCAAATTTGGACTAGATCCTATGATGGCTGAGTATTATGGTCCCAAGTGTCTAATAGGCCTGGTGGTCTTGATGAAAGTGATCGTTGATCAACGGAGGAGATTGATTGGAGATCCATATTGGACTATTGTGATCAAATGAAGAAATGATCAGATGGTTGTTGTGTGTCAAGGTTGTATAGTGTGTCTTGTTGGATAAAGAACAGATTGATGGTCATGATTTGTTTAAGGATTATATCGGATGGCTCCTAAGCATTAAGGTCTGTGTGAAGAATTGTGTGTGATGGAATGAAGCTAAACACAAGTTTTCATGAAATGTTTTGTAGCTCAATTTAATGGAGAATTGATGGACCTGGAGCCAACTTGTTGAATATGATTTGTTTGAGAACAAATGGTTCATGTATGAGCTTGAACATATATA
>WSFP011426817.1:0-22189 GCA_009831015.1 Picea engelmannii
AGTTCAATAAGAATTAAATTAAACCTGTCTAGACTGGGGATTTGTAGGTGTGATCAAGACCAGCCTTTCTGACTGTCAATGTCCGTGTAAATTATATAAAATTCATGTTTTAAATTTTTAGGAAGTATAAGCGACATCATAAAATTTAAAAATATATTTTATTTTCAATAGTTCATGAGTGTGAGATTCTTAATTTATCAGTATTCAATGATGATTGTGTCAAATAGAAATGAATGTGCATCGTGATCTAAATTGAATATTAAATATTTAATAGATATTACATGATTTTGTATTTAAATTTATCACAATTAAGTATTAAATATTTAAGTTATCACATAGTGAAGTTTACAGAGTCTTACTGGTTTTTGTTATTTTAAATATTACTAAACTTGGATATATCATTTATTTTCCATAAAAACTTGGACATGTCATTTATTTTCCATAATCAATTTGTCTGACTTCACACTCTATTAAGCCATTTTTTCTTTACTTGAGCCATAAGTTTCTTAATTATTTTAGTTAAGATAAAAATCTGAGTTTATTAAAATGCCTTTTAAAATCCTCGCTTCTTATCTATTCCACTTATTTACTTATTTCTTCTTAATATTCACATTTGTTGAAAAATACTCCACGTTGTCAAATCTTTTGAGAATGTCCCTGCAACCTTTTTGCATGTGCCTCATCTCAAGTTTAAGGTAGATCAGATATAGACTTTATAGTCTTAATTTCTTAGAGAAATATTTTTTTTGATGTCCATGAGATTCTTAAATAAGATATGAGATTCTTAAATAAGATATGGAGAAATAAATAAATTTGTCAAGCCACAAGGGCAAATCACAAGTGAGACTACAAGTGAGACTACGTTCACATACAGTCTATATGAAAATGATGACATATCTATAGTGTAGGAAAGCCTCTAACTATCTCCTCAATTTGTGGATGTGAAAACCACTCAAGCATTAATCTAGTTTACAATAGGAATCTCTTCTAACAATTGCCTAAGCATAACATTTCTCCATTATTCTCCAAGAGTCAAATATATGGATTAGATTCTATGTTTTAACATTCATTTTTGTTAACTTTAACCATCCAACATAAAACTAACATGCAGTGAAAAACATTAAAGAACACATCAACCACATAACACGGAGATTACGTGGTTCGCTCAACATTGGGCTACGTCCACCAAGCATGTATCGATTTTCTTATTGTTCATAGGATGGAAAATTATAGCAGGCTCACTCCACTCATCTCACTCTCAACCTCTACCGGCATACATGAATTTATAGCAAGTTACATAGGAAACTGACTATTGAATGCGCTCTCATCCATATTCTAACTTGGACTTACTAGTTACAACCAACACTGAATAATATGATCTAAAATCTATCCTTGGAGGAATTCGTTGTCAAAAAATTCCAACAATCTCCACCTTCACAACAATTAGCCTGATACCTTTCTCCTTTTTTTCATCACCTTTTCTGCAAGCCAAGAGAAGCCAAGCACCATCGTAGATTCTCTAAAAGTATTGGTTTTGTGAACATGTCTGCGCAGTTCTCTTTTGTATGAAATTTTTCAAGAGAAACTCCACCTTCATCAATGACATGTCTTACAAAATGGTACTTAATAGGAATATGTTTAGTTTTACTTTGGTAGGTTGGATTCTTGTCCAAGTGAATATCACTTTGACTATCACAAAGTAGCTTTACTTTGTCCTACATCCTTCCAAACTCACCAAACAAACCTTTTAACCAAACGGCCTCTTTGCAAGCATGTGAAGAAGCTATGTATTCTGCTTATGTAGTGGATAAGGAAGCAATGCTTTGTAGCTTTGACATCCAACTAAAAGCTCCACCTCCAAGAGTAAAGACATATCCTAAAGTTGACCTCATTTTTTCCAGATCACCTGGAAAATTAGAATCAACATATCGACAGACTAACTCACAACCATCGTTATAGGTGATACAATAATCACTTATGCCCCTCAGATACTGAAGCACCCATTTCACTGTTGCCTAGTGATTTTTACCTAGATTTGTCATATATTTGTTGACCACCCCAACTGCATGTGAAATGTTTGGTCTTGTACTAACCATTGCATACGGTAAACTTCCTACCGCATTAGCATACTGTATTCGAGACATATATTCATTTTCTTGTTCTGTACTAGGACAAAAACTTGAAGAAAGCTTAAAATGGGAAGTGAAAAGTACAAAAATTGGTTTCACACTATTCATACCAAATCTCAAAAGTATTTTCTTGACATACTTCTATTGTGACAACCAAATCTTACCATTCCTCTTGTCTCTGAATATCTCCATGCCCAAAACTTCTTTCTGCTCTTAGATCTTTCATATCAAATGCCCTATCCATTTGAGCCTTTAAGTTGTTGATCTCAATTATGCTTTTGCTTGCTAAAAGAATATCGTCAACATACAATACTAAGATAATGAATATGCCATTATTCAATTTCTTAAAGTAGACACAATGATCATACTCACTCCTTGTATAATTATGGCTCATCGTGAAAGAGTCAAATTTCTTGTACCATTGTCTGGGCGACTTCCTCCGACCATACAATGATTTCTTAAGACTACAAACAAATTTATTTTTGCGATTTTGAATGAACCCTTTAGGTTGTTCCATGTAAATATCCTCATCCAAATCTTTGTGTAAGAAAACAGTCTTAACATCTGGCTGCTCCAACTCCAAATCAAGTGACGCAACCAATCCTAAAACATTTCGAATTGAAACAATCTTAACAACTGGTGAAAAAATCTCATGAAAGTCAATACCTTCTTTATGAGAATATCCTTTTGAAACCAACCTCACTTTGTACCTTTCTATCTTATCATCAATGCCCTTCTTCAGCTTGTAGACCCACTTACAACCTACAATTTTCTCATCTCTTGGAAGTTCTACCAAGTCCCATGTAGCATTCTTCGCTAAAGAATTCATTTCATCCTTCATTGCTTCTTTCCATTTTTCACTGTTAGAAACCTCCACAGCTTCTTGATAGCATAAAGGTTCATCATCATTACTACTTAAAGAAACTAATGAAACAAAATCATCATACCTTCTTGGAGGAACTCTAACCCGTGTAGACCTCCTTAGGGAATTTTGTGGCTCATCCACAATCTGTTGATTATCATCATCATCCATATTTTCCTCTGTAGGAACCTCTTCATGAACCTCTTCAGAAACTTGTTCATGTTCAATTTCATCTATAATTGAACGAGTTTCAAACTAAATCTATTAATATTTCGATACTTCTACCTATTTCATTTGAACATCTACATCTGATTTGATGAGAGATGATTCATCAAATATTACATCTATGTTAATGGTGATCTTGTGGGAAGTAGGATCCCACAACCTGTACCCCTTAATACCATCACCATATCCAACAAAGATAAGCCTTTTTATTTATTTTGGATCTAATTTAGAACACTGATGTTTCGGAATTAGAGCATAGGCTTGGCAACCAAAAACTTTAATATTAGAATAATTACAAGGGTGACCTATCCATACCTCTTCACAAATATTGCACTCTATTGTTGTTGATGGTGATCGATTCACTATATAACAAGTTGTAGTTACTTCTTCTGCCCACAGTTCCTACTGCAAGATGGTGTTACTAAGCATACTCCTTGTTCTCTCTAGAAGAGTCATGTTCATGCGTTCAACAACTCCATTTTGTTGAGGAGTATAGGTAGTGGTTTTATGCCTATCAATCCCAAACTCCTTGCAATAGTTCTCAAATTCCATTGACGTAAATTCACCACCATTATCAGTACTTAAACATTTAATGGACCTACCCGTGTTATTTTCCACTAAATCTCTAAACTGCTTAAAGACCGTAAATACATCAGACTTTCTCCTCAACAAATAGATCCAAACCTTCCTAGAGAAATGATTTATAAAAGTAACAAAATATGATGATCCTCCATATGAGACAGTAGAGGATGGTCCCCAAACATCAAAATGGATATAGTCAAGGATTCCCTCACTGGTGTGCCTTCCGGTTTTAAATTTCTGCCTATTTTGTTTTCCATAAATACAGTGCTTTCATATATCTAACTTTAAAGACTTTAAACTAGGAAGTAACTTGCGATCAGATAATACCTTCAATCTTCTTTCACTCTTATGGCCCAACCGTTGATGCCACAGTTGAACATAATCATTGTCATTCTCGGATACAGTTGTCGCATGATCTGAATCAGTTCTTCCTTCTAACATAAACGTGTTTCCAACCTTCTTCGCCTTCAAGACCAGTTGGATTTCTTTGTAGACCTTCATAACTCCACCTTGAACAATACTTTTATATCCTCCCGTATCTAAGACTCCCAAAGAGATTAGGTTCTTCCTTAGCTCAGGTACACATCTCACATATGTTAGTATCTTAATGGATTTATCAATAATCTTAATTCAAATGCTACCTATTCGCACAACTTTACATTATATATCATTTCCCATGTAAACAATTCCATCATCTATAGATTGGTAAGTAATAAACCAATGTCTATGAAGACACATGTGATTTGAAGCACCAGAATCTAATAACCATTGTTGATCATATCATGAAACAACACTAATTGATAAAACTTCATCAGTCATACCTGAACCTACCTCTTGTTGAATCTGTTTCTGTTGCATTTTCTTCCTTTGTCTCTTTTGGAGGGTCTTCTTTGGAGGCTTGTTGTCTCTTCCAACAATCTTTCTTCAGGTGTCCATATTTTCCACAAAATCAACACTTAAGCTTGCTCTTCTTTCCCTTCGAATTTGACCGAGAGAAATCCTTTGAACATGTCCTCTTTCTTTAGGTCTTCCTCTGACCACCATCGCCTCAGATGTAGACGTTTCAAAATTGGATTTCTTCCTTGTTTCCTCAGACAGTAAAGCTCTAACAATAAAATAAAACTCAATATTTTTTGTTGAATTGAAACTAATAGAGGTAACAAAGTGATCCCATGACTCGGGCAAAGAACATAATAATGTAATCACCTTATCTTTAGATTCAAATTTCACTCCCATGCTTGTCAACTGGACTAAAAGGGTATTAAAAGTATTTAAATGATCAGTTATTTTTGTACCTTCCTTCATTTCTAAACTGTACAATTGTCTTTTCAGGAAGATCTTGTTCGTCAAGGATTCTGTCATATACAAGCTTTCGAGCTTCGTCCACAAACCGACCGATGTCTTCTCCGTAACAATGTTAAACAAAACATCATCGTCCAAACAAAGACGTATGGCACTCAATGCTCTTGCATCGATCTCTTCCCAGTCTTCATCTGAAATGGTCACGTGTTTCTTTGACTTTCCCAAAAGTGCCTTCACCACGCCTTGTTGTACAAGCAAATCGTGCATCTTGACCTTCCAGAGCTTAAAATTTTTCTTGCCATTAAACTTCTCGATTTTTCACCACGGTTGCTTATCACCCTCTCTTGTTTTCTATGCCAAAAACTTATTCTTAACAACATAACAACTCACACTCTAGAAAAAACACCAACATAGAGGTCATCATACCCTCTCAGAAGTCTGCATGCAGGATTGCATCACGGTTCACCAACAACCAGTTGTCTCTATTTTATTAATTTTCTCCTTCACACCCTCGGGAAATCTTCATCTACACATGGATATGCTTTTCAAAGATGCTACATGGGATCGATTCCGAGCCCACAATGGAAACAACTCATAAAAGAATTGAGAAAAAACTTGTCCCATAACAAGAGAATCGACGCTCCCCATACGGTGACAGCCCAACGGTGATTTCGGAATTGAAAGAAAACGTAAGCGTATAAGAGAATCGACGCTTCCTTCATGTATCGTCCCCAGCACCGATGGAACGACGCCACTCCCACAAGGAAGAGGGAGATCGACGCTCCCACAAATCGGATAACCCAGCGCTAACTTAAAACGACGGTGCTCCTTCCAGCATATAGCTACACGCTGAAGTCAAAGCAACGCTCCTTCTTTCAAACAACCCTAGCGTTGATTTTGAACCGACGTTCCCTTTGCAAAGATTCTACTCCTTGATGGAGGCTTATGCAAAATAGTTCTGATACCAATTGTTAACTTTAGCCATCAAACAGAAAACCAACATGCACTGAAAAACATTACAGAACATATCAAACACATAACACGAAGATTATGTGGTTCGCTCAATTTTGGGCTACGTTCACCAAGCAGTATCGATTCTCTTATTGTTCATAGGATGGAAAATTACATTAGGTTCACTTCACTTATTTCACTCTCAACTTTTACGGGCATACATGAATTTATAGCAAGTTACAGAAGAAATTAACTATTAAATACGCTTTCATCTATATTCTAACTTGGTCTTATTAATTACAGCCAACTAATTACAACCAACTATGAATAAGAGGATTTAAAATATATCTTTGGAAGAATTCATTGTCAGCAAATGCCAACAATTTTAGTGTATATTTTTGCATAATTTAAACTAATAATTAATATGTAATAAGAATAATAAACTTGTTGATATTAAATAAAAAATTATTTTAAATGTTATGTATATAAATTATAGGAAAAATTCAAATCATAGATATGTTAAGCCTTTTAAATGAAATAATCACCCTTTTATGAAATAATCACCCATAAATACAATCATGTAAGATTTTCATATTTTTAAAGGGCCATAAACAAAGTAGGGTTTCTTCTAGGCCTTTGTTAAAGTGTTTAGATGAAATTATCCCCCTTTGTCAAAACTATCAAGCTTTGACAATATTTTTTTTCATAACAAGCTCTACAACTAATATAAAAAAAAATTATTTAGAATTTTAAAGGAAAATTGAATGAATTTTGAATCACAATTAAAACATTACTTATATCTAAAATGTCTTTCAGATTGTTATTAAACTTTTCACTACTTAGATCTAAAATGTCTTTGAAATTGTTCCTAATGTAGGATTTGCTTATTAAAAAATTCACTTCTGAAATATATATATTTATCCTCTATTTTCAATTACATTAAAGTAAAACGATTTTTATTTTTCATTATGGCAAAATATTAAATGAATATTATCCTTCTAACGTTAGATTAAATGAAAATTATCCTTCTAACGTTTGAATTAAAACTAAGGTTTCAAAATGGATCACCAGCAAGGTTCACAGTGAACTGTAGACATCTCAAATGTACGTGCATGTATGATCTGCCATGAAAAGGAAATGTGGAAAATTGAGCGTCCCTTCATTTCCAAGTTCATATTTACTTTATAGGTAAGAGATCTTTCTGTCATAATTAGCAATGAAAGCGTGGGTTAAACGTTTACTGTTGTTTTCTTTCTTTAAATGGCCGCATCTGTTGCCACGCATTTGGTTGAAAATCTAGTGCAATTTCACCTATAAAATAAATATGAACTCAGCGGATCGTGTTGACAAAGGCAGATCATTTCAGCGTTTTAAGTGGTCAAAACAAAAGCAAAGGCAATAATTTATACTAATTAATTTATTACAATCTTCAAGCTACAATGAAAGTGTTGGAGTAATTACACGGAAAGACATACACCTATTGACAATGGGCACAATTAATGATCTTTTAACCTTATTCAACCTTAAACCCTAATCTGATGGTTATGCATTGAAGATGCCGGCATATTCTTAGTCATTCTTCAAAATCAATGGATCAGATTTATTGTTCATAACTTTCTTGCATTTATCAAAGCATCCGTTAACATGTTTACTTTTTAACATTTACCTAATCACATTAAAAAGTTACTGTAAGAATATGTAATTGCCACGTTTAAATGATTAAGTAGGATTAAACCGTGGCATCTAAATAAATACCCACGTTCTGCCAACCTAATGCAGCTAAACGTTTCATATTACCACAGACGTTTTATATTGGGAACACGCGTTCTCAACCAATACCTTTCAGCATTCTCAGCCGCGAGTTAGAGGCTATGCTAGTTAACATACAGTTAATTAACAATCTTCAAGCTATTGTGAGAATTTATTAGGAAGAGTTTGTCAGGTTTAATTGGTGGTAAGAATTTTTTTTCTAATTCTATTGATTTATTAATGTGTAGTTGAGATATTCTTTACAGTTTGTTTGTATTGTTAGAAAATTGTTATTTTTAAATCTATTCTGTTGATAAAACATAAGCAGGATAATTTTTGTGTGTACGGTTTTTCTAAATTTATATCAGAGCTGGTAACTCTAGGACAAAATACATCACATTACCCCCAGTGGGCCCCAGGTTGGTCATATGAGAAAAATGTGAGAATACATTAGTTGTTTTGTGAGTTTCCTCGTCTGTGTTTGCATTTGCATGAGTAAAAATTTTTATTTTTTAAGTACTGTAAAACTAATTTGTGTGAAAAAGAGCTATTCTACTCCGCGTTGCTGCCTCTTACCCGCGTGATCGAAAGGCTTCGGGGCCTGCGTTGTTACATTTACAGTCATATGGCTCAGCTTAAAGCGAGAATCCGCCCGTCACTTGTACCAACGGGGTGTGAGCTGCCTTACTCGTCTCAACCATAGAGAGGAGCAATCACCATATATTTAGCTGCTGCTGTTAAAAAGCGGAGATTAATGACGTGTGTGATTTCACAGATAGCCATGGTGGTTTATAAGAGTCTCTTGAATCCGGGATTTTTTTTAGATCATACGGTAACAGTCATTGCAACAAAGTGCTAGCTTGTACTTTGATTTATTTTTAGATCGGACGGTCGATCCTACTTGAAACGGTGATCTCTACATTGATTGCCAATAGATCTGTCGGTATACGGGGATCTCTGCATTCTTTCAAGGAAAGAGAGTGCAATCATATTATCTGCATTTTATTGAGGATTTCTATTAGAATGGTCGTCTGTTTTTTTTGGATATATTTATTGCAAGGAGAAATTGTGAAATCTTTGAAAAAACTTGTCTAACATGATCAAAGCACACTGCTATTAGGTTGTGAGTGCAGTTTGTGTATTTCTGAAATGAAAGAGGTCATGTTGTAATATTGAATTTTGGATACATTGAGTATCTAGATTGCTCTCCTAGATCATTGATGAAGAGAGTAAGATATGTATTATAAATACTAAATTAAAGGTCAAAAGCAACTGAATCTTCAATTCAATTAATTAAGTGGTAGCTTGAATGAATGGTTATGTAAAATCTTAAGAATATAAACAATAAAGTAAATAACTAACCAGATCAAGAAAACAAAGAAGATGGGCGGAAAAGACACTAAGCCAATTCAATTCAATAATGTATATATAATACATATTGCATAACTTTCCTCTAATGGTATGACTGTTAAGGTAAAATAACTAACTAAGATTAGAGTTTTCAGCATCCCTCTTAATCATAAGTTGGTTCTTGCTTGAAAAACAATCACTTCTTGAAAACTAGTAATATTCAGAGGTTTGAGATGCTCTCTGAACTTTGAAAAAAATAGCAGGAGATGAAAGCTTCTACTAAATTGGTGGTTTACCGAATTGGTGGTTTCGGAATGACCACAAACCAAATGTCTAGCAGAAGCTTATGTCTTCTTATAAATGACATGGTTTTAAGTTGACCATAATCTAAGCAAGCAGAGAATAGGTACAAATGTTGATGATGTTCTTTGAAAATATAACAAGCATAACTCCATGGTTTATGCTTAATTGATGGTTTCAGGATGACCACAAACTCAAGGCTAAAAAATCTGTAACAAGTAGAACTTCATGTCTTCTGCTTAATTGGTGGAAACTATCAAGAGCTCGAGGATCGAAAACTATGAATGGTTTCATGATTACCCCAAACCATATCAACAACAATATGTTCGGGAACAAGACTGCATACTAGGAAATAGGTTGCATACTTTATCATCTCTTCAAAGGATCTAAAATAAACTTGGAACCCGATTGAAAATTTTTGATGTTATTTCGCCCTTTCAGGGACAAGTGGTTTAAATTCCCTTGACCACCATTCACAAGTATGGCCAAGAAGAGTTCCAACGCAAATATAAGATACGAGAACACTGTGTATGCTTTCACAATGGATACACAGATGAAGATCAAAACACTAATCTATCATCTAATCATTATCAACTTTATTTACTTCACTAATTTTGGTGTGAGCACACTATGAAAATTTCTTAATTGAAACAAGTTCAAAATGGGTTTTATTTTGTTGCATATGTTCTTGTTGGAGTGAGGGTTTCTTGAAATTCCACTCTTTTAGACTTTTACAATAATCCAACTTGACAATAGAAAAATTTGATCTCAACATAAGGGTGTTGGATTCAACCAAAAATGCACCCTTCTTGCTGGAGTGAGAGTTTCTTGCAATTCAACTCTTTTACAATAATCCAACCTGACAATAGAAAAATTTCATCTCAACATAAGGGTGTTGGATTCAACAAAAAAATGCACCCTCTTACAATCATAATTCAATTTGAACAGTATTTAATACTTACAAAAAAAACAACAATAAGTATCACAAATTGCAAGTCATAAAATTCTGAAAAGACATAAGTCAAAAAATCAGGAGTTAAATTATTCTTTAAAGTTTTCTTTAACTTGTTGTTGCTGAAACATATGGGGCTTTGAAACTTGAATACTGGTTGTCAATCGTTGATATTGTTATACCAAAGCCACATTCTTCAGTTTCTCTCACAACTTCACGGTTTCTACACAGTTTCTCACGATTTTCACGTCTTGTTGTGCAGAACTCCACGCGATTCTTATTTCATATTTGAGATAGCCTTTGTTGATGTTGCTCTTCTACAAGGTTTACACAACCATTGGTCTCCACAAAACTAATCGGTCACAACAAACATGCTTCCTTCACTTAGGATCCATCGCACTTCAACTCCATGGAAAAGCTACCATGGATCTTCAAATAGCCTCCCATTATTTAAATCAATTTGATTTTTACTCACATAGCCTCCCATTATTTAAATCAATTTGATTTTTTTATTTAAATGAATTAATACATATATTTATGCTCCATCCAAAATATATATTCAAATTTGCATAAAGAGTTTTTAAAAATCCACCCACATTTAAAAATAAAATAATCTCGAGCACCTCCAAGGTTCGTGGTTTCTTCAAAAAAAACATCCAATAGCTACTTACTCATTTCTTTATTTTGTTGCCTTTTTACATGGCTGCAACTGTGTCAAAAACATTTTCTTTTCGAAATAAATGTCTATTTCAAGCAACATATACATCTCACTCAAATAAAACTTTCACACCGCCCTTTTAATCTTTAAAACAAGCGGATTAAAGAAAAAAAAAAACTTTGACTTTAAGCATATAGGGGTTTCCGCAGTGCAGGGGTGAAGAAATGAGATTGAAACCAACGAAATGAATCGCATAGCATCAATCATCACTTCCAGGGCTTGCACCCGGTAACCAGGACTTCCCAGGTGGTCACCCATCCCAAGACGCCTCTGGCTCAAGCGCGCTTAACTGTGGAGTTTTTCCCACAATCAAGCCCACTTAGCTTGCTACCCCATTTGCAAAACCTTAGCAAGTATTGTGCCTTATGAACTACCCAGTTAGAGCTCCCTTAACTCTTATTATTTAAGCATATAGGGGCTTCCGCAGTGCAAGATATTTGATATTATTTTTGGGATTAACTGCGTAGTGTAAGTCATTAATATATGACCCATATTCATGAGTATTAGTCGCAACTGACTAATAATTCTCATGATTTGAATAGTCCACTTAGCACTCATTGCATCGGGTGATGCTCACAGGGGTGAAGAAATGAGATTGAAACCAACGAAATGAATCGCATAACATCAATCATCACTTCCGGGGCTTGCACCTGGTAACCAGGACTTCCCAGGTGGTCACCCATCCCAAGACGCCTCTGGCTCAAGCGCGCTTAACTGTGGATTTTTTCCCACAATCAAGCCCACTTAGCTTGCTACCCCATTTGCAAAACCTTAGCAAGTATTGTGCCTTATGAACTACCCAGTTAGAGCTCCCTTAACTCTTATTATTTAAGCATATAGGGGCTTCCGCAGTGCAAGATATTTGATATTATTTTTAAAAACTTTGACTTTTTTAAAAACTATTATGAACCCAATATACCTCCTATTTTTTTGTAGCAACACAACTCTTTTGCGGTGAAAGGATCACCTTCAGACGAACATATATCGACTTCTTTACCAATTTCTGCCATTCTTTCCACAAACTATCAAGAGCTCAAGGCTCAAAAACTATGAATAGTTTCAGGATTACCAAAAACCATATCAACAACAATATATTGAGGAACAAGGATGCATACTAGGAACTAGGTTGCATACTTGATCATCTGTTCACAGAATCTATTAAAACAAACTTGGAACTGGACCAAAAACTTTTGATGTTATTCCCCCATGTCACGTCGCAAATAACTAACAATATCAAGAAGACAAAGAAGAAGGGTGGAATAGTCACAAAGGAAATTCAATTAATATGTAAATCAATAACATGTATATATACATATATATAGATATAAATATTTCATACGGCACAACAATCCTCTAATGGTGTGATCATTAGGGTAAGTGGGTCACCAGGAAAGGCGTCCCCCTTCCTTGACAACTAGTAGAAACTTCTATTGTAATATTATCTTGTCAGTTTGGGAAGCAAGGCGTTCTAAAAGAATGTATGATGCTAATTTCTGATCTGTTTCAGTGCTAATCAGTTAATATATTTGTAATAAATCCTTCACCAGTATAGTAAGCAAGCTTATGTCTAAATAAATGATTCGTCAATTTGTGTTGGTGCTTTCCTACCGAAAATTTCTCTCGCTAGTCTGAATGCACAAAGAGTCACATAAAATAAAAGCAACAATTACTTTTGTAAGAGATTGCCCTACATTATTAAAGGGGACGTTTTTCTGTAATACATTTGACGAAGCTTTGTTGAATATCATCTCTTTCGTTTCTGTGCCCAAAATCTTTTCCTGTGTATGTGAAATTGTTGAGAGACTTGTGCACCAAAGGAAGTAGTGTGCCTCTCTATTCTACTACGTGCTAGAGAGGGCATGGGAATGTTTGTTTGGAGGTCATACACATTGAGACAACAAATGCACCCTCCTCATTCTCTTTGCATTAATGTGTTAGATGGGAATCATTGTAGAGGGGTATGAGTTGAGGAATGCTTTGCGCATATCTCCCTCTTCATGGAACACTAATCATTGAAGGGATTTACTCTAAAAACGTGATGCGCCCTCCATAAAAGGAGATTCATCTCTTTTGAGCATGCCCCTATGTAAGATCAATTGGTATCAAAGCCTCTTACTTGGGGACGTTTCCACACACATAGAATAAGGAGAAGACCGAGTTTCATCCACCATATTTAGAAAAATAAAAAAAATTATGTGGATATTCATCTCTTTCCTTATGCTCTTGCTAAGAGTGTCCTAATCACCCTTCTTAGGGTTCTTCTGTACCTTTGCATTGGTGCATCATTGTGTCCTTGTCAAAGTTAATCTCATGCCCTACTTAGGGTCTCTTCTGTGCTTACGGACCATGCCACCTTGAAAAGAAGTCTCCGGTGAGGATTCAAACACATCCACATCAACTCTTGTTGAAGAATTGACATTGGTTGTCCATGAACTAATTCAATTCCAACAACTTCGAAATCCAACGACCATGTTGTTGGACACTTGTTTTCAGTTACCCAAGTTTTTCGGACAAATGAATGGCAAGACGGTTGACTCTTGGATCCATAGCCTCTCCACATACTTCAAGACTTCCCCCGAGATGGAATAATCTACCAAATTGCATATAGCCAACCTCTATCTCGAAGGAATAGCACAAACTTGGTGGGCCACACAATTGGAAAGATCTGAATTGATCGTGCACCTCGGCACCCCGCCTTCTCTGAGAAATGGCAGTACTAATTCTTAGGATGCGTTCTATCATGCATTGCGGGTATGCTTCTACCCTCTAGGCTATCTTCAGAATTCTCACCAAGTGGTTGCTACTTCACCAACTTGCCACTCAGTCAGTTCAAGGATACATTGACGTATTCTACAAGTTTCACATCCAACTCCAAATCAACAAACCAGACGAGCTATTACTAATTAATTTTAATTATGGTCTCTTGTTACCTCTCCGGCGGGAGGTAGATCTGTTGGACAACGCTTCTCTAGAAAAGGCTTTCTTACAGGATTTGGTCATAGAACATAATTTATTCCCTCACATCTGATATCCGCCAAATCAAACCTAGTTGGACAATCCACCTCCTTCTCATTCTCAACCTTATCCTTCTTCCTTGTCGATGACCAAAAATGCACTTTGGTGTAATTTTCACTAGACCAACTCCTATAACTATGTTGGTTGTCAAGGCATTAAAAATATCTGCCCCTATCAGACCTTGTTTGCATAGGTCACATCCACTGATTTTCCTGAGAAACCATAATTTTTTTCTCACCAACCCCACTAAAGCTGACCCAGCCCTCATTCTCATGACTACACCCGAACCGGGTCGCACTAATGTTCCCCTCTTTACACATAACTACCAAATTAAACATGAACTCGCCACTCTCATTCTAGACAATGGTAGCCAAAAGAATCTAGTCTCCCAAGACTTAGTCCAACATCTAAAACTTCCCACCACCCCCCACACAGATCCATATCAACGTGGTTGTGTACAAAAGGTAGGACCTTGCATCACTATCACTCGATGTTATACTGTAACTTTCTCCATTGGCCCCTTTCAAAACACTGTGGCCTGCTATGTTTCAACGTTAGACTGTATTGACCTCTTACTAGGTATCCCATACCAACAAGACCGATAAGCCGTGTATCATGCCAAATCCCATCAGTACAATCTTCAACATGAAGGACACACCTATGTGCTTACAACAACGACTGATAATTCCCCCTCGTCACGTCCTGGAAAAGAAGAAACTCACCATGTCATTCACCACAAAGACATTTCTCTGTGTTTGGCCCGCCATGTTCAACCCGAGAAGCTAACTAATTTGACACCTCCCACAGTACTCCCTCTCCTTCCAGAATTTGCCAATGTCTCTCAGTTTCCCTCAAGTCTTCCACCCTCTCGAGCCCTTTCTCCATCCATCAATCTCATTCATGACGCATCATTACCCAATGCTCCATCATCTCGACTAGTTACCCAAGACACTATTGAACATCCTCTAGTTACTACTTAGCATGCCCTCACCCAAGCCACAATTAAATATCACTATCCCTTACCCTGGATTTCCTCTCAGTCTTCTATTTGAGCGATACATAAACAGGGAGGTCATCTAGTGAGTTACCACTCTAAGACCCTATCCACAACGAAATTTAATTACCACAAGTACGCCAAATAATTCCACCTCCTGATGCAACATTTGCAGAAGTGGTGCCCTTACTATAGGGCCACACATGATTCCACTTAATTATTATATTTCGAGGTCTGTCTTGGATTTCAGTCTCTGGCGCCCATAAAGATGCCTCTCATTTTTACTACGTCGGGATCAACATATCAACACCAAGAACAACATGATGACCATAGTTGAATTCATAATTTATCACAAAAACACACTCCAGTTGCAATTTCCTTGCAAGTAACATTGGATCGTGCCAAGCAACATCATGTTTCATACATGTTTGTTAAACAATGTCAAACTCCAGAGACAGGCCAAGTGGATTATAGTCAATACATTGCAACGAAATTTCCCTCAGTTGGTGGCAGAAGTAGGGACGCATCCAGATCTAAACATGGAGGAATTGGGCCATCAGGAAGGGTGTCCTCCTTCATTGGCCAACTAGTAGAAACTTATATTGTAATTTTATCTCGCCAGTCTGGAAAGCAAGACGTTCTAAAACAATGTACTATGTTAATTTATGATCTATGCCACTGCTAGTTACTTTATATATTTGTAATAAATCTTCCCCAGTATAGAAAGAAAGGCTATGTCTAAATAAATGGTTAGTCAGTTTGTGTCTGTGCTTTGCTACAGGAAATGCCTCTCGCCAGTTTGAATGCGCAAAGAGTCGCAGAAAACAAAAGAAGCAATTACTTTTGTAAGAAGTCGCCCTGCATTATTAAAGGGGACGTCTTTCTCTAATACATTTGATGAATCTTTGTTGACTCTTGTCTCTTTCATTTCTATGCGCACAATATTTTCCTATGTATGTGAAATTGTTTAGAGAGTTGCACACCAAATGAACTGGTGCATGTCTTTATTCTGCTACATGTTAGAGAGGGCGTGGAAATTTTTGTGTGGAGGTCATGCGCATTGGGACAACCAATGCGCCCTCCTCATTCTCTTTGCATTAATGTGTTATATGGGAATCATTGTAGAGGAGTACGAGTTGAGGAATGCTCTGTGCATCTCTCCTTCTACGTGGAACAATAAACATTGAAGGTGTTTTCTCTAAAGACGTGATGCGCCCTCCATCAAAGGAGACTAATCTATGGTGAGTGCGCCCCTATATCAGATCAATAAGATAACGAACTGAGATTAGAGTTTTCAACATCCCCCTGTAATCATAAGTTTGTTCTTGCCTGAAAAAATGCCACTTCTTTCCCTTCTTCGTTTCTTCTCAGCCCTTGCGCTCCAGCAAGGAACAATATCAGTTCCAATATGAATGAACAACAATCTTATTTCTTCACATGCTAGGATCTCACTTCACACGTATCTTCCATGTTGGTGACTCCTTTAACAGGTTTAACATGTCTGTGACATTAAATGAGGGCTCTTCAGCAGACAAAATATTGAATCTTCCTCATCTCTTACGCTCAATCCTCGGTTCTAATGCTCGACATTCCTTGCAGAACAGATGTTGGAAGCTCTCTTTCATATCCCACAAGCTTCCAACGGCTTTGACTCTCTTGGCGGAACCTCTCTGTGTGGAAACATAAAAACGAGCACTTGCAGACCGAATTCTTCGACCAACAACATGAACAACCCTCGGTTCATCAATTCAGATTTCATCTACCATTGGAAATTACCATGGTCCTACTAGGCACTAAGAACTATAGTGATCTTATAAACCAGAAGGCTCATAAAATCGTCTTCATGCTCTAACTAATAAGATCAAGAAGGAAAAATAGTTGGGTTGAAAAGGAACGAAGCCAATTCAATTAATATATGTAAATCAATAATGTATAGATAGTACATATTTCACAAATGTCCTCTAACCGTATGACCGTTAGGGTAAGATAACGAACTGATATTAGAGTTTTCAGCATGAAACAGGGTATTCTATAAGATTTTAGAACTAGATAGAGATGTTGATGAAGACTATACCAAACATAGATGACAAATATCAAGATCAAAGCTACTTGTTAAGGGAGGGTGTTGGAGTAATTAACTCCTAATTGTCTTGTGTTTAGTGTAAGATTCTATTATTGAGGACTTCGATAGATCTAGTTGGTTGTGTGAGGTTTTATCCAACTATTAGATCTTATTTATGTGTGTACTTGAGATATTCTCTCTCTTGAATTTGTTGTATAGTTGAAAAAAAACATTATGTATAAACATGTATTTGGTTAGATAATAAAACATACTTAGAATAGATTTTGTGTGAGCAATGTTTTTCTAAGTGAAATCACTGTACTTATTGGCATCTAACAATAGAAAGTTCGAATTGAACTCCAAAGCGTATCAATGGTGATAAATTTGTATGTAATTATAACGCAAGGGGGAAACTATATCTGATTTCAATATCTGTACTTTACAATAAAAGACACAGTTTTGAATAAATTAGGAAATTGTGGAAAGGCTGCATTCTTATCTTTATCTAAAGAGTGCATTGCTACGATATATTATGTGTCGGTTTCAAGAGAAGGTAGGTACAATTCTAAGAAAAAACAAGGCGTCTTCTTGAAAAAACACAATCTGGCATCAACAAAGCAAAAATTACAAAAAAATAAACAAATAAAATAAATAAAATTCATAAATTTTAAGGGTCGTAGATGCTTACACAATATACTTAGTGCATATGTTTTGATATGATTTTGTTGGTTATTATAATGAATCTATAACAACTTTAATGAAAAATTGCTTGTTATGTTTGTTGTATAAATTAGTTGTATAAATTAGTGCATTACACATACATGTATGTGCTTGTTCAAATTATAGATCTTAAATAATGTTTCATGTATTGTACATAGCGTGTTTGATGAGATTGTATAACACTTCTAGATCTGTTTTAAGGTTATAGGACTAATACCTGTAGATCCATCCTAGTATCAAGAGGTCTATTTCAATATCAATGTAAAGGAATCCGCCCACTGTCACCGATATATTTAGTGGGCTTAGTAAGTGTGTTGATATCTACCCATATTTAGCAGGCTTTGTAAGTGTGCTGTCTCTGCCCCATTCTCTGGTCGTCACTAGTTATCACTAGCAAGAGGCTTTACTTTACTTAACGATTATAGACAAAACTCTTGTAAACTGTCGACTAGTCAGTGAAAATCCTAGCTTTTTTAATGCAATGCTTGATATTATAAGTCCCTCTCGAGTCTCTTACATTTATGTGATCGGGGCATTATCCCTTTCAAATAATTGTCATAAGAAATATTCCAATTTTAAAGAGTTTGCAAATTTAAGGAACTACTTCTCATTAAGGTTATAGCTGCCTTACTGTTTATTAGGCAGCTTGCAGCCTGCTTTAATCAGCCATGATTATCTTCAAAACAAATCAAGATCTCCTCTGCAGATTGGTCTGCGATTGTTCAATAAGTTCAGGTATGATCACTGTTAACTTAATTACATCTTTTAGAGTACCCTGCATAGGTAGTAGATAATGGTCCAGTGGGCTTCCCAATTAAGGGCCTGGTAGTTTTCGGCAGAGGGATGCCTATTTCAGCATTCAGTTTGCAGTATAGAATGACAAGTATTAGGAGTGTTAAGAACTAGATGTGCCAGATATCCCTCATTCCACCGAGTTAGTTACATTATAAGGATGGGTTGCTCGCTCTTGAGTGGATTACCAAATACAACTATGCATTAAAAGAAACCTAAAATCTTTTCGGTACTTTCTCATGATGCATGGAGATGGTAAACTGAGTAAACCATGACTTTGATTACAGTAAACGTGGCCTAATCTGATGGGCACATGGATTGAAGTCCAATAATATCCACCATATAACTAATCAAGAATTTTACCCATATAGCTAGTCAAGGATTTGACCCAAGAACCAGATAACCAATAACACAATTATATTTACAACTTAGCATTCTAATATTTATCAGAATGAATATCCATAACCAGCCTCAGACCATCCATAAGACAAGTTCCATCAGCTAAGACGGTTACATATAAGCCACTGAAGAGCAATTTATTCATATTATACTATGGATTTGAGCGTCTACAATCATCAAACTTGCAACAAAATAAGTAAACATTACTGTAGTGCTGGTTACAGAGTGTGCATTATCACACAATTAACCTTGTCTTGGCAATGGCTTTATTGGTCTACAAATGACTACTCTTTTACACAGGGAGCTTTTTTTCGTACACGTTCATGTCGATTGCTTCCAAGCTCTCCAGTTCAAACAGGTCAGAACTTGAACAACTGCCATCGTCGTCTTCCTCCCCGTCTTTGCCTTTTCTGTCAAGATCCCTAACTACTGCAGGTTCGATAATGCTATTTGTTTTCTGATCCTCGGTAATTATGCTCTTAGGTGCTGCTGCTACAGCATGGCTGTCCTTCTCAAGACTTAGATGTGTCAATTTTTTGCTGAGAAGAGGAAGCTTGTGGGCATCTGTAGATGGATGTTTAATTTGTTGATAATTAGAAGGATTTGGATGAGGGGCTGGATTTTCCATTCCGTGGAGACACTTCTCCCCACAGGGGCGAGAGTCCTCATCCACAATTACGCTTGTTGGGTAGAATGTTACACACCTTCTCACCCCATCCACGTTCTTCGACCCTCTGGATGTTTTACTCAAGCATGGCCTGAATTGAACTGAAGAAGAAGATGAGTCAGTGGTGGGTTTCCTCTCAGAAGAATGATATGAATTGGAGTCAGTTACAGAATAAGATGACGAAAGCTTTGGCTTCTTGGTACTACCACCCATGAACAGCGAATTCAGAAAACCTGCGAGCTTGCTCCCGGGAGAGATTGGGTGCTTGGGCTTCTTAGAATCCTTACAACTTTTGGACTTTGACTTAATCTTAGCATGATGATCTGCCGGGATGAAATGTTTGTCAATAGCTCGAAAAGCCCCATCTCGAACGGATGATTTTTCATGTAAATCTCGAGAGCCTTCTCCACCAACAGCCCATTTGCATGCTCTGTCTTTACAACCCACATGATCAGAATGCTTTTCTGTTTTAGCAGTAGGAATAGAAGAAGTATGTTTGTAAAAGGATTCCGCATCTGATGATAAATATGGGCAGTTGGAGGTGGAATCACTCGTATAAACAGACGAACACGATGCTGCAGATGACATACTAGACTGGAACGAGCGATGCAATTCTGATCTGCTCTTCGTATATACAGCCTCCGCTTCATATTTTTCAGCATTGAAAACACCGACCTTGGTCGATCTTCCACGCATTAATTTCTCCTTATTCGTCCATGCAGGATGATCCTCGTCCCATTGTCTTTCGACTCTGGAAAAGCTTTTATAATTCGAATTCCTCATCAGTGTTTTATCCTCGGCCTCGACATTTCTCGTTTCTTGACGATTGCCACTCTTCTTGTACGCCACCGTTTCTTCCACGTCTTCGGTCGACTTACAAATTGCATCGAGAAGAGCAGACGAAAAAGACTGACTTCTGGAATGGTGATGGCGATAGCGATGCTGCCCATTGTGCGCATTATAACGTATTCGATGGCCAACCCAGATCTCCATGAATTCCAAACTCAGGTGAACCTACAGATTTGAAAAAGGAATTTGGTCACCGCTGCTCAAAAGCACTGATAATCCCTCTCGCAACGAGGATATCCGTCCGACCATGAAACCCATGAGCTGCTAACTGGAACACTCAATGGACAGGGGGCATTTGATGGTTTTACTGCACTTTCTTTGAGCACAAACCCACACATGCAATCTCAATCTATCGATATATATAATATGGAATCGATCAGTCATGGGAATAACTCTCCACTGCTGTGGGAATATCAGATATATCTGGAGTTAGTTCACACTGAAATCAAAGGTAAAATGTAGGTTCCTTTAGGGTTTTTTAATTTAGAATCAATTGTGCGGTTACCAACTGCATGTGGGCAATCACAGTCTGACGTGTAACGTGGGGAACGAAGAGAATTTGCCATGATTGTACGACTTTCAGGTTATCATTGCTGATGGAAACTTAGACCCCAATATCATTTGCGTCCTCTAGTTTTGCATGATGACACGAGAGCCATTGGACGGATTCAATGTGGTTGTGCCTACTTCAATCAATTGTTAAAAGCTTTAAATCTATTTGAAGTGGATTTCAAGGTACTTCACACCAATTGGTCAAACGATCGATACCAAAAGATCATGGCATAGATGTTATTTTCACCGAGGGACGTATATTTATGGAGTTGGCTAACTCTGGAGCAATCTTCCATTCTGAGTTTTGTTTTTCAGTTTAAAAAATTGATCTGAATTTGGTCAAATTTTCTGGGGTAGTTTGAGGATATGGATCAAAGTTCCATGCATTTCAAAACCTTACTTTAAAGGGTTTTCCCCATTTTAAACCAACCAAAGTGCTCAAAAAATCGATCAAAATTCCAAATTGGATAGAAATTTATAAACTGACCGCAAAAAATCTAAAAAAAAATAACTATAAAGAAAAAATTGATCCAGTTAGCCTACTCCCTATATTTCTTAAAAAAATTTAAATTAATCAATTGATGGTAAAATGACGAGAGAAAAAATGCCATGTTAAATGGCTGGACTAGTAGTTACTATTCCCATTTTTACACACAGAGAAGTCATTACGTATCACTTTAACAACCAAAACAACATAATGGCATAGATGTTAGTTACTATTTCCATTTTTTCCACGGAGAGATGTCACTAATCAGATTAGGAACTACAAGACATCTATTTCTTCACCATCAATGTGCCTGTTCAATTGAAATAATTGAACCTCTTAACCGAATAACAATCAATATGCGCATTTGATTGATGTATTGGTGGTTATTATATGAGAATTTACAAAACAATAGTGTTTAATCATTCCTTTTTGGTTGTGGTGAAAAATGATCCTCGTCAACTTCATAAACATATTTTGCAAAAGGGTTCAATTATATCTCTCTTTGTTGAAATGACAAGTCCTTCCATTATAG
>ML865083.1:0-15753 GCA_009831015.1 Picea engelmannii
TTTTGGAATCTTTAAAATATAATTTTTCATTAAAATTTAAATATTTTATTTATTTTTTAGTAAATCGAGTCACTGAAAGCAGATCAGTCTGAGTCAATCCGAGTCCGAGTTGACCCTAGACTGATTCCAGGTCCAAGTCCGAGTTTTAAAACATTGACTAAAAGAAGCCTAGAAACAACCAATATGAGGTCTCTATCAATCTACAACTGATCATTCAGATCGAATGGAAAACTCAACAATCTGACCCTATACAAAGTATGACAATTCTGAGAATCTGTAACATTATTAGTACATGCAATAAGCAATGAGAAAAGAAATGCACTGATCCAAATAACACAAAAAACATCAAAATATTAGACTTCATACAAGTTACAACCACTAGAAAGAAATCCAGAAGCAAATCATCAATACGTAGTCTTAAACATCGATGTTAAGACTATAGGCAACTAGTGTAAATATTTTTTATTTAACAAGCGTCCAACAATACACATGTACAGAATAAGGATAAGAATTTTTCTATGTACTAAAAGAAGCCTAGCAACCACCAATATGAAGTCTCTATCAATCTACAACTGATCATTCAAATCAAATGGAAAACTCAACAATCTGACCCTAGGCTATGTATGACAATTCTGAAAATCGGTAACATTATTAATACATGCAATAAACAATGAGAAAATAAATGTGTTGATCCACATAACGCAAAAAATATCAAAATATTTGACTTCATACAAGTTACAACACTAGGAAGAAATCCAGAAGAAAATCATCAATAGGTAGTCTTAAACATTGATGTTAATAAAAGATAATAAAGGATCAGTCAGGTTATAAACATTACAAATTTAAATATTGATCTAGTTATGGGACAATTTTACTGTATAAAACTTGAAAGAGAATGTATCAGTGTTCTCACTCTATCCCTAATGCATAATGATATACCAGAATTATCCAGAGTCATAACCAGAAAAGCAATTTTGATTGGAAGAAATCTGGAATTTTGGTTAAGGATCGATATCTCTGTTTAACGAGTTTCACCAATTTGAGTTGTATATCTGATAGGAACTTTACTCTTTCATTTAAGATTATTTTCAACATGTTACCTTGTCATATAGACTGAAAAAAGAAATGTTGACAATTATACGAATAGAGCAGCCATACAGATCTATTCTTGAAACCATAGATGGCAGTCCTTTGTCTGTATATAGTGGGATAATTTATTAATTACCACTCAATTGAAAAATAAAGATAATCTTTACAAATATTTGAAGAATATAACACACATTACGAGAACTAAACTCAATATACAAGAATTGAAGGAAGAAAAAAAATCAATATGGCCTGATCTACCTGTTCAGTGTGGTTCCCAAAATCATGGTACATTCCAGACATATTGTCATAGTGCATCTGCATAAAAGAAAATTATTTAGCCACATGCCATGAATATCATCAGAAAAATATTTGACAAGAGACAACAGTACAACTAAAAGGCTTGCACATATGAAAGAATCATTGGAATCAAGGATCTCTACAACAGAAACTCTCTTCAGGCCACTTGTTGCGCCAAGAGGCGTTCTACAGCCCAGAATGGAGGAGATGTTGTCACATACATAACAAACAAAAAAAATACTTACATTAAAAAATACAACTCGGCTTTAGAGTAAAAAAAATACAAGTTGGCTTTAGAGTAAACTAGCATAGATCCATATTAACCACGGATCTATCAAGCGCTGAGAGGGATCAAATCTCTCGAGGTGCAAACCTCTTTTCGAGTGCAAAACTTGAGGAAAGGTTTGCACCTCGATAGATTTGATCCCTCTCAGAGCTTGATAGATCCAGGGTTAAAATGGATCTAGGCTGGTTCTAACAACAGAGATAGGAAAGAGGGGAATGGGCCCCCTCCATCATACACTAAGGCAAGAAAGGCTGGACTAGACTATGGGAACGTGACCATAAATGAGGAACTCTAGTATTTCTCGGTCAGGAAGAGATCAATAGCATTGCTAATCATACCATTAGTATTGGTTGTCTGGAAAGAAGCAAAGGAGGACCAAAAGATATACACTAAGGCTGAAACTTTCAGGAGAAAAGTTTGTCAACTGAAGGACACATTTTAGTTTGTTGGTCATGTTGAGATTTGAGTACCTTGGAAAGTTGTCCCCTTGTGTTTGTGAGTCACTAAACACAAAGGGGGAGACTATTACCCTTATACCTTTACTTTATGTTCTAATTTCACTTTGACTTTATCACTTGAGCCATAAAGTGAAATTTGTCGCTTAAGTCATAAAGTGACAATCAATTCACAAAGTGGGTGAATTAATAGACATAAAGCAAACTATGGAAACTTAAGTAAAGTGGGTTTCTAAGTGAGATTTATGAGAAGTGATCTCACCCATTGATTAGACTTGGCTAGATCTAATCTAAGCCATTGATATTTTAGGGTTTGGCCTAAGGAAGGCTAAAGGAGGCAAAAGGGTAAGGATGAGGCTCATTCTTCACTTGATCACTTGAGAGATTTGGGTGAGGAGAAGAGGAGTGAAAGAGAGGAAGAGATGAGACAAGGGTTTGAAGAGAGGAAGAGAGGAGGCACACTTGAGAAAAGGGCATACTAAGCTTTGGTAGAGGGCGCACTTGAGAGGAGGGTGCACTAAGGCTTGGAGAGGCACACTTGAGGTGTGGGTGCACATTGTTTGAGGAGGGCACCATGAATGGTGAGCTTGTGTTGTAGAGGAAGGGCGCACCAAGGTTTGGGGGTGCACTTCATCAACAAGTTCTTCAAGCAAGGCAAGGGCGCAAGGAGGGCACCATTCTTCATCTTCTCGTAGGCATATTTGAGAGAGGGCGCACATGTTCAAAAGGGGCGCCGACTTCAAGGGATCTCTTGGCTTAGCTTGTGAGGAGCAAGCCTTTTGTATCAGGTTCCATTGTTATATTTTCTCATTGTAGCATTTGCTTGAGATAACCATATATACATCTCTCTCTTACTGGTTTTCCCCATGGGGGTTTTTCCAAGGTCATGTTGACCAAAAATTACATGTGTTCATTTGTCACGTTTGCTTAGTAGTTTCAGTTGTAGGTTGTTAAAGATCCTAAAGGTTTGTTTGATGTTTTATGGTATATGTATGAGCTAATCTTGGACGGCATAAACCCATTGTTTAACCCATGCAAGGAGCAGCCATAAAAGAGCATCAAACCAAAGATTTGTGGGCAGATTCAAAGAGAAAATTATCAGACTTGGTGGCTGTCATAAAACAGCAGAAAAACAGTCTTAAGATTGGTTGTTATGGACAGCAAGTTGACTGTCCTATAACAGTGGTAAAAACAGTTTGATAAAACTTGAAATAAGTGCCCAACAAGAGGTCAAATGACAGGCCTGTTGGGCAGCCCATAGAACCTCCGAAAATCTTCATGGTATCAGAGACAAAGGGCTAAGTGTTGGCTGAATTTTGGAGAAGACAGTGGGAGTGTTTTGTGGGGTAAAGATCAAATCTGTTGGCTGTTTTTGGACAGCAAGTATACTGTCCAAAACAGTGAGAAAAAATCAGATTCGAAAGTGCCTCTTATTAATGCCTACTGGGCAGATTTACACAGGTTGGAAGCCTCATTTTCACACTTGTGATTGGTGTATTGGAGGCTGGTTTCTTTTGTTCAGATCAGATTAGTTTTTGGTAGCAGTGGGCAGCCATGTCAATGGCAGGATTGAGGGTGGACGATAGGCTAGCAGGTGTTGGCAACTGGTCTCCTTGGAAGCCCAGAATTGTTTTGATATAGGAGGAACTAGAGTTATAGGACATTGTATCTACCCCAATGGCTCTTCCTCGTGTTACTGATCCTGTATTGATGGCAGAGTTCAGGGAGAGGAATATCAAGGCAATGAGAACTATCCATGATGCGGTAAAAGACCATATCATACCTCATGTGTCTGGTAAGGCGTTTGCTCATGAGATGAGGGCCTTTTTGACCACCTATTTCAACTAAGGGTCAACTCCATGTTCCATGAAGATATGTACCTATGGGTACAACCATTTTAGAGATTTTTTCTCAAACAGGGCAAATTTTTCCCCCGGCATGCTTTTCAATGTAACCGGAATTTCCACTCCCCTGCGTGGGATAATAATGTATTGGGTCTGCATGGATCATAGTTTAGGTCAGTTGCATGGACTTCATCATTAGAGGAGTCCCTTTCACTGAGTGTTTTTTTTCCTCGGATGATTGATTTGGCCTAACTAACCTTATTAATTTCCCTTGAGTTTTTCACTCCCACAATAATTCTCCAAAGTGGTGAAAGGCGTTCTAATGATCGAGCCCATGGGGTAACTAAGGTCTAGGAGTGTTGTAAATAACCATGCTAGACATTTCCTAGAATCTTGCGGAATTCCATTTAGTTTTGATAGGATTTTTTAAATAATTAAAATTCCCGCAAACTGGAGATTTTTAATTATTTTTTATGTAAAATGTAAAAAAGTGGTCCTTGGGGATTTTGTATAGGGGTACGAGTACTCAAATCAAATGGCTCATGAGCCCCTACACCCTTGGACCAAGTCTCAGCTCATTTGGAGAAGTTTTGTTAGGCCATTGTCCATGAGGAGTCTAAGTCGGTCAAAAATCAGCATGTAATTGGCTTAATTAAAATAGCCAAATTTTGTAAAAGTCTTTCTGTTCTAAGGCTTTTGCGACCATTGTTTTGATCAAAAAGTTCTTTTGGATTTATCGCATAGGTTTTTTGTAAAAGTCACTAAAGTCATGAGAGAGAGTGGTAAAAGTGTCCCAAATGCTTTTCCTAAGTTGGGAAAATGATTTCCAACTTAGAAAGACCCCATTTTCTTAGCCCACAACCCACATTGACCATCTCCTTAGAAGAGGGGTGCCCCCCTTTGCTCAATATTTCATGAAAAATTAAAAATACTTCATGGGGGGGCCCAAAACTTTGGTACAACCCCCCATTCATCCCCACTACACTTTTAATTAATAGGGAAGGTGGTTTCCCCCTTCCCCACTCATCCCTCAACCCTCACCCTCCTCTCTTGACCCAAAAGTGCGCCCCCCTTGATGAGACCCTCTTCCATTGGATGGGTGCTACTTGGAGCTCATCCAAGTGGGCTCTCTCCTCATCTTCTCCTATAAATTGGACCCTCTCCTCCTCATTATCACATCTATTCTCATAGCAAGTCTACTATACCAAAATTTCTCCTCTCCTCTCCCTCTCTCTCTCATGTTCTCATGTGCAAATCTTGCTACAAGTATTTGTAGCAACATTTTGGTGGATAATAAAGGAAGCTTTGGAGAATCTATGGTGTGCATTGGGAGTCTTCTTGGTGTCTTCTTGGTGTCTTCATTGTGTTCTTGTGAGGTGATACATTTCCATTTCATTTTTGCATTTTGCTTTCACTAGTTCTACTTGGAGACTCACGCAAAGTATTTTGATTGGGTGATATTAATAATAGTATTTCTATTGATCTTGTGGTAGTTTCTTATTAAGTTTGCAAAGTATTTTACAAGATTTTTGGATGCTCTTGTTAGAAAGTAATGGATGTGCTCGTTTAACCATAGACAATATAGCAATATTGTCACCCAACCATAGGCCGGAGCCACCCCCGTGCACCTTAACCTTGACAGAGAATCATTCCAGAAGCAAACCCTAGGCTAGATAGCCAAACAAAGGTGGCGCACCTTTCTCCAAGGATGGCATACCAAGCAAGAGTAACAAGAGTTGATCAAAGAGTCCAAACCATAACCAAGAGAGAGTCCAAGACAAAACCGAAATCTGCTAGTTGCAGCAGCTGCAACAGCAACTCTTCTCCAAACTTGCACACAAACTGGCAAACTACAGTGCACACAAGTGTGCTTCTGCAGTTCTGAGAGTACTTGCCAGAATGAAGACTAGCCTCCTGTATTTATACTATTTCTGGCAGACTGCCTGGGCCGACTTCTCATTCTGGGTGCCAATTTACTTAGTATTTAACATTTTCTTTAGCCGACTTCTTCTCTTGGAGGCTAATAACCTAATACAAATTATCCTCTTGAGCCGACTTGTCTTCTAGGGTTATTAGCCAACTAAATAGGGTTTCTTCTTGCTTCTCGGAATATTATATTCTCGTCAGGTTTACACGTGGAGGTAAATACCTCCCGCAGCTACCATAATATCAACACTCGCTCCTAGCTAGGGAGGTATTGAAGGTAATGGCCTTGAGCACAAACATACCATTCACCCAGTAGCATCAACATAGTCGTATAGACTATCTCATGATTAGATCATGAGCACCATCATCACTATCAGTGTCATCAGCTACATCATCTCTCGAAACCATACTCCATCTAAGTAATCAGACATGATCTTGGATAAGTCACTCACTCCACAAAGTGACACGAGCCATTCTTCTAATCCAGACATATGTCCTAGAAGAATAAATGTCATGGACCATTTTCTATCTGGGGAATCTCTGTCCATTGATTATCCATCTAGCTGATAATCATTTCCAACAAAACTGATAGTTTTCAAGGCAATCGAAACAATGTCATTCAATAGAACACAACTGTGTCTATCCGTAGTAGTACACAACTACAATCCAGTGGTACACTGCCACACCAAGTAGCACACAGATACTTGATCAGTGACATATAGTCACAATCAGTGGAACACATCCACCACAGTAGTATACATCTACTGTCCGGAGACATACGGTCTCCATAACAATCATATCATCTGATATCAACCTGCACAGAAAACATTGTTATGATATAAACTAAATCATTTGGGCCATTCCTCCACTCACATCTATGAGATCCGGAAGAGCATCTGCCCTCAGAAGGTAAAACATCAATGATGAGCTATCTGGACTATTCTTCTCAAGCAAGGAAGAATAAATGTCCTAATTTCTGAGCCTGGACCATTCACCTATCTAGGCCATTCCTCCGGCACTAAACAAAGTGCAACCTGGAGAGAATGAGTCTGCCCTAGGGAATACATGTCCCTAATTGCTAAACTCGGACCATTCACCTATCTGGGCCATTCCTCTGGCACTAAACAAAGTGCAACCTGGAGAGAATGAATCTACCCTAGGGAATGACTCTCCTGCACCAACCTCCAAAACGGACCATTCTTCGAAACTGCTCACAACTGTGAGCTTCAAAAGAATGATTGTTCGGCGAGGCAGACCAGTCTTCTTGACCACTACTGAGAGTGACCGTCGAGAAGAAAGATTGTCCTAGACCATTCCCCCACATTGGCCACAAGGGGAATCGTTGTCTATGGTACATCAGCAATCCATCGAACCATTTTCATTACGAAAATGACCATTCGATCTAGACCATTTTCCGAACTGGAAAATACCTGTCCGTCAGAAATCTCAAACCACTTTCCGAACTGGAAAGGAACTGCTCATCCTGGACCATTTTTCGAACTTGAAAAATGATTGTCCATGAATCAATAACACATCAGTGCTCCCTCCCAACCTGGGAGTCATCTCTTCCTTTTTCAATAAGGAAGTCGTCTCCACAAGCTCCAGCTTGAGTACGCAAACTCTTTCATCTTGGACAGAGGCTTTACCAAAATGTTTGCTTATCTGCTCATCTGTGAAGATATATATTGGAGAACCACTTTCTCTTTTCTGGACTTCATCATAGAGAATGTAATGGTTGATCTCAATGTACTTCGGTCTTTCTGGAACACTGGTTTTTTGAAGGCTTCATATAGCTCTGATCATTACAGTATATCATAGTTGAATTTATCTCTTTTGTTTCCTGCTAGCTCATAACATCATGGCAAGACTCAAACTGGAACATATCCATGTGGCACTTCTTCTGTCATCATGAGAGTTTGTCATGGATTAGCAATCCATCATCCTGGACTTATGAGTAACCATTCTAATTTTTATCATAGAAGGTTTTCAATACGCTTATGATGTGCATGAGAAGCTTTGCACCAAGTTGTTTGAATCCATACCAAATCTTCTTCCACCAAGTATAGTTTCCTTGTTTCTTTGTCTCAGGCAGGTACACTTTCTTGGTTATTACTATCTTTATTGGCTGATTAGCCGGGACTTTCTGATCGGTGGTGACTTGTGAGGGGAAATATTATACTTAGCCTTCAAATCTTTGCCTTCTCAAAACCCCAGGTCACCGAGGACGTCTCCCCTGGGCCTACCACCCTAAACGGAAAGAGCTATCCCATTGAGGTGATAGTGGTGGGATAGTCTCAGTTGCGCCAGTTTGTCTTTCTTTCATCCATCCTTTACCTTAACTACAAATTGTGCGATAACAACCACCAGAATCTGTCTCCATCTCATCAGCTACCATAGTTGCTCCCTCTATACTACAAGTCTTTGCTCCCTCTGAACATGAAGCCACTACTCCCACTACACTGGAAGCCTCTTCTGCTACCTCTGTTGTACCACAAACTGAATACATGCTCCTAGGTGACTGCACAAGCTCCTGAGCATCCATCTCTGTCAACTCATGCATGTTGATTCCTCTAAGAGTCCCAGAAGAGGACTGAGTCCTCGGTATCAACTCTCTCTCCCATGCTACCTACTCACTCTCCGACACAGAATCCGAGTCCAAAAATCCATTAGACCCCAACACAGTTTGACCCAACAACCTGTACAGGTCCTCATACTCGACACCAAGCATCATTGTTGTGTCTGCAGTTGCTCCCACGGGATATAAAAACACATGTCCACCATAGAAGACAACTCCAAATCCACTCACATCCAAAGCTGACACTAAGAGCAAATTAACAGTCAACTCTGGAATAGATAATACCTCGGAAACCTTCAAAAAACATCCTAACTCTAGTTGGAATCTCACCCTTCCAAACCCCTTTACTGCAAGTTGTGGGTCGGCTCCACAATTCACTCTGCAGTCTGAGTCTATCTCTGTAAGATCGAGGAAAACTGACCTCAACCCAGTCATGTGCCGAGAAGCTCCACTGTCCACAAACCACGACTCAATGTCCTCGAACGCTAGGCACCCACTGCCCACGGGACCAGTCATGAAAGAGAACTCTTCATATCTCTCAGCAAACTCTACAATCTCTATTGAAGCTGACACCTCTGGTTTCGACTTCTTCTTCTTCTTCTTCGGACATTGACTAGCATAGTGGCCAGTCTTGTGACATGCAAAGCATCTCACCTTACTCATGTCCTTCTTCTTCTCATTGCTCTTTACCACAAGAGAAACGTTCTTGTCATCTGCACCATCCATTGCCTTTTCCTCAGACCCCTCCCGGATCTCCTCCTGCGTAAAATCATCCCACAACCTGCTCCAGTCAGGGAGCTTCTCTCTCCCCACCACACACTTGACGAAAACCTCCCACTCCTTGGTGAAGCCTTTGAGGGCTATCCACATCAACTCTGAGTCAGGAATGACTTCTCCAACAACTGCCAACTCGTCTTTCACCTGTGCAACCCGGGAGAGGTAGGTGGCCACATTCTCTCCTTTTGCCATCCTACCACTATGGATCTTGTCCCGGAGAGCCATTTTTCGGTTCTCGTTCTTTGCCTCATACAAACTTTTCAATGCATCCCACATTTCTTTGGATGTCTTCTTCTCAGCCAAGTGTGGAATAAGGTGGTCTTTGACCCCGTCCAAGATGATTCTCTGAGTCTTGGCTTCCTTCACCTCATGAACATCAAGAACTATCGGATTTGAAGCAGGTATAGGCACAATGGTGTTTGCAAACGACCACAATTTGTTCTCCTTGAGAACACTGTTGATTCTAACCTTCAACTGCAGGTAGTTGGAGATCCCCTCCAACCTATGTTCAAATCTGATGTTGGAAGTCATCTTTGTCCACCTGACAAAGAACCTTTTCTCCCTTCTTCAAGCTAATGCTCTAGCAAATGACTTGTTGTCCCAAGTGCCAAAGCTGCCTACTGAACTTCAGAGCACCTGCTCTGATACCATGTTGAAATACATCTTATTTCAATATCAAACTTAGACTAATTTAGATTTCAGCCTCCTACAAAGATCCAACAGCCATGCAACTGTACTTTATGGACAGAAATACTAATAGACTAGTTCTGAAATAAAATAGCAGCGGAAATAATGTATGAACAGCAGACAATAACCCTCATTTGGCACAAAAATCTGAGCATAAACACATGAAGAATAACTCAGAAAATAGGACAGATTTGAGTTAGAATGTTTCTTTATTCAGCTTAAGGAAAAATTATCAGTCTATATTCAGCATTAATACCCTGTACAATCACCCTATCTGAGCAAAAATACCATATATTTCCTTAGCAACACAGTCTGAAATCAAAAATTGACTTTCAGTACAACCTGTACGGACTGTACAGTGACTAACAGCAGAAATATCTCTTGATTTTCGTGCCCAAAAAAAGTAAACATCCGTACCTCACTGTACGGATTGATTAGCAGCAGATAAACACCTAGAAATCCATGCCAATACCCAGCAGAAATTTTTGTGTTGGTCTATAGCTACAAAACCAGCAAACTATGTTGTACGGCCTCCTCTAATGATGAAATTGTCTAGAAGTGCATGCCAATCCTCCTAAGGATGCGTGCCAACTTCTTCCTGCTGAAACTCTTTCCCTCCAAGCTAGGAAACCCTCTTGGGATGTGTGCCCCTTCACCTTCCCACAACCTCTCCTGGAAAGTGCGCCCTCCTTCTCCTAATGAGCTTCCTTTTAATGAAATTTAAAATGTAATTTCCCTAACCCTTGGTCTTCCAATGAGATTGACGGTCAAGATTAGATCTTGCCCTCATGAGATCAACAGTCATGACTTAATCATTTGTTGAGGTCACTTAAGTCATTAAAGTGACCCATAACATCATAAAGTCACTTTTACATTAAAAAATTAAAAGACCCAACTTTAAACAATCACTTTATAAAGTTACGTTATAAAAACGTATTATAAAGTTACTAGGAGAAAGTGTGTTTGGTCACTTCCGCACGCTGAGCGCTGCCAACGCAAAAGTACCTCCAAGCTACCAAATTTCAACAGTTTTCTTTGTTTTTTCCATTCTATTATCATTGTGCTAACTCTGCAGGATCCCTCCAAGTGTGCTAGATCAACTCTTCCCACCGTTTTGGACTGCTTTACACGCTGTCCAAGGCAAAACAGCTCGCTGATTTTTGAGATTTCAAACCTTAAATCAGCCACAATAGCACTTCATTGTGCCCAGAGACTCCCCCCAGAGGCTAGCAAGGCCTACCCCGAACGGAGAGGGTTTTAGCGCGTGACATCTGGGGCTATTTCTCCTATAATTAGCCAAGTTTTTACTGCTGTCATAACAGGTTTATCAGATCAGATTGGAGGGTAGAAATTTGTGCTAACAAGACCAAGACCTGATCTTTAGAAGGAACACGAAGAATGACCTAATTTGCCCTTTCATAGCATATTATCGTGCAGTTAGGCATCCAACTTATATGTCCCTTGGACATATTCTAAGAAGGTATCCTCAAGAGACATGCTCATTAGTTGAGTTGGAACAATAGTTTGACCCAATGATTCATTTAGATGCCATATCTGAGAATCATAGCACACTAGTTGATATCCACCCAGAGAAAACCTTGAATGTTAACTCCAAACTAGGACCTTCTCAACAAAATCAACTCATCAAAATGTTGCAAAAGCACAGTAGTGCCTTTACCTGGGATTATACTAACATGAAAGAGGTCCATCCTAATTTATGTACTCATCATATATATATGTATGAAGGACCATTCCCGACCTGCCAGGAAACCCCAACGAAGAATGAATCTGGCTTTGAGGGACATAGTGGAGGAACTACAAAATTTACTCAATGTAAACTTCATTTTACCCTTCGTGATTGTGCCAAAGAAGAACGGGAAGTGGCATGTGTGTATTGACTACAAATAACTAAATAAGGCCACTTTAAAAGATTACTTTCATTTGCCATTCATTGATCAAGTCCTAGACGCATTGGCAGGCAAGAATTTTTTCTCTTTTCTTGATGGATTCAACAGTTATAACCAAATTCAAATTGCCCCTGAAGACCACAAAAAGACTACCTTCACCTATCCCTAGGGAACCTATGCCTATCGAGTATTACCAATTGGATTGTGCAATGCCCCTGCCACTTTCTAGAGGGCAGTCCTCGAAATCTTTTGCGACTTGATTCATGACTATGTAGAGATATACATGGATGATTTTACAGTTTATGGGAACACTTTTGAAGTAACCTTGAACAATCTTGAAAAAGTCCTAGTCAGATGTTAGGAAACGAATCTTTCCCTCAACAATGAAAAATGTCACTTGCTTTTTACTGAAGGGATTATTTTGGGTCATCATATATCACCTACAGGGATTAGAGTGCACCCTACAAAGATAGAGGTAATCTTAAAGCTTCCAATCCCTACTACTCAAAAGGATGTTCATAGTTTCCTAGGGCATGCAAGATACTATCGAAGGTTTATTGAAAATTTTACTAAGATAGTGTCATCTTTGTTTCAACTACCCTCAAAAGCTGCAAAATTTTGTTAGACAGCCCAAAGCCAAATAGCCTTCAAAGCTTTGAAAGAAAAGTTGTCAATTAAACCAATACATTGGATTCCAAACTGGGATTTGTCTTTCCACATTTCCATAGATGCTACGAATACAAGTATTGGAGATGTATTGGGACAAAAAGAAGAATAGAGGCTTTATGCCATTTACTACGTCAGTAAGAATCTCACTCCAACAAAGCAGAACTATACAGTGACTGAGAAAGAATTTCATGTTGTTGTCCATGCTATTAATAAATTATGTCATTATTGTTAAATTTCGCAGCATAGACGGTCATTCTTCAATGAGAGGCCATATGGGCCACCCTGAGGCTAGCCATGGAGATTTGGAGAATCAACCAGTCTTGTGAGGTATTGACAAAATCCAGGGGGAATGTACAACCTCTCTGAGTCAAACCAAAAGTTAGGACGAACGAGATGTTATGCAAGCCTAATGCAAAATTCAGGGGGAACATACAACCTCTGTGAGCATAGACAGTCTAGTGCAAAAGTCAGGGGGAACATACAACCTCTATGAGCATAGACAGACTAGTGCAAAAGTCAGGGGGAAGGTACAACCTCTGTGAGCCTAGTCAATCCTTGTGAGCCATGAGCAAAAGTCAAGGCATCTAGCAAAAGTTAGGTTGAACGTAAAATTCCTATGACCTAGAAACAAACAATCTTCCTAATATTGCAAATGATGTAAATGTATTGATCTAGTGTGCTGGCACGTGTAACACCTTCCACCATGAAGAAATTTGAATTAACTTGTAAAGAGTCAAGTTGTAAGAAGTCAAAGTTGCATGTCTAGGTCAAAGTCAAAGTTGTCAAGCTTGTCGCATGTCGCATGTTGCATGCATGCATGTCATGTGCATGCTAAGGAATTCACATGCATCTCATGTCAAGGGTGAGTTCCTAACTGAAGTGGTAAGTTCAATTCTAATTTTGGCTGCTGAGTTAATGGTCAGTTCTAATTATGATGGATGAGTTAACTTCAGCATGCTCTCATGCCTCTAATTCGAGGACCCTCCTCTTCCTCTCCACGCCTATATAAGCAAGAGGTTGAACCTCTTTTCAACACACAAGTAATTCAACGTGAGGAAGAAAGGCAGTGAGTGTTTTAGTGCTGGTATATATATCAGAGTAGGTGGCAGCAAGTGTTATATACAGTGTTGTCATATATATCAGTATATTCAGGCAGTGAGTGCTTGCTTGTAGGGTTGGTGTATATCAGTATAAACAGGCAGCAAGTGTATGTTTACAGTGCTGGTATTTATCAGTACAGAAAGGCAGCATATATCAGCCTACGGGAGGCTGCTATAACAGTCCACAACAGGGCTGCATTTTCAGACCAATAGCAGGCAGCCATATCAGTCCAAAAACAGGCTCCTATAACAGAGTTTATAACAGCAAGGTTTCTCAGTAGGAGACAGTCGGATCAGAGTCGTTGGCAAGATCATTAAGAGCAGAATTTCATGGTGGAAAATTTGTAAGTGGTCATACATTATTAATGTAATAAAAGGAGATTCTTTGCTGGGGGTTTTCTCCCTATATAGGGTTTCCACAGGGTACATGTGTTGTGATCTTGCATGCTGGTAATTTCTTATGATTGTTGTTGTTCTAATTTTTGAATGATGTCAAGCTAAGTTCTAAGTACAATCAGAATTTTAAAGAAGTACTTACAGTTTAATATCAAGCTCAAAATCTAACATGGTATCATAGCTTAGGGTGTGATCAGCTTGTTGAAGTGCAGCAGCAGGGTACACACAGATCCAAGCGAGCTTGATTAAGTTTCCAGCGTAACGTCCATGGCATCCTCCATTTCAGTCAGGGTTGAGGATAGGCTCGAAGGAGCTGTCAACTTCAATGTGTGGAAGCTCCGGATAACAAATATCTTGCAGGAGCATGATCTTGAGCAGCATGTGACCACAGTGGTGGAGGAACCCACCACTAACACAGGAAAAGCAGCCTTCAAGAAGAGTCAAGCAAAGGCCAAGCGAATCATCTTTGACTCAGCCAAATACAGTATAATGCCAACGATAACTTCGTTAATGACTGCCAAGGATTGTATGGATACCTTGGTGAATCTGTATGAGAAACGGGCTCCAAGTCAGAAGAGGACACTTAAGCACAAGCTTAAGTATTTGAAGATGCAGAAAGGTGAATCAGTAGCATCTTTTTGTTCCAATATAGCCCAGGTCAGAGATCAAATTTTGGTCACAAGTGTCACAGTTGACAATGATGACTTAGTGCAGGCCATATTTGATGGTCTTCCTTCTTCATGGGAGACCTTCTTATCCAGTGTGAGTAGGAGAGAGATTCATCCCACGTTTGAGAGGTTATGGCATGATTGTCTCCAAGAGGAGAGTCGCACTGCTACCAAGAGCGAGCCAACCAAAGAAGAGCATTCAGCATTAGCATCAAGATTCAAGAGAAAGAAGAAAGTCACTTTCTAGAAAGGCTCTCAGAGGAAGTCAAACACCAAAGGTATGTTCAAAGGAAAGAGTATTGATACATCTAAGATTAAATGCTTTTGTACTAATTTGGGTCATTTTGCTAAAGACTATTGGTATAGGAAGAAAAATCCAAGGAAAGGAAAACATCATGCCTCAACTGCTGACGATGATGAATCCAAATGAAAACAGAAAAGTCCTTCTAATGAAAAAGAAACTAGAAAAGAATATTACTTGGTTTTTACCTTATCTAGTTCAGTTTTCACTCAGCCGAAAACTTGGTTAGTAGACAATGGTGTTTCAAAGCACATGACAGGGTACAAGGAAATCCTTTTAGATTTCAAGACAATCTTTTGCAGAGCAGGTTAATCTTGGGGATGACAAATGTTACAAGATAGAGGAAGTAGGCTCTATCTCCTTCAAATTGGAATCTGGGGCTAGGCTTCATGTTGATGAAGTATTATATGTTCTAGGGCTTAGGAAGAATCTAATATCAGTTGCAACCCTTGAGGACAAGGGATATTGGGTGATCTTAAAGGACATGAAGGCACTACTGTGGGCTAAAGGTAGCCACTTGAGCATAGCAGAACCCATTGGGACTCGCAGAGGACTGTATGTCGTGATAGGACAGTCAGTTCAGGAATTGGCTCATGATGTGACTAGCTCTAGCGAATTGGGGCACAAAAGACTTGGACATCTTCATTACAAAGCACTTCCAGATCTGCAGAACATGGTATGTGGCATGCCCTCTATTTCTCTTAGTAAAAATGAAATCTGTAAAGGATTTATGCTGGGTAAAAATATAAAGAAAGCATTTCCTAGTAGTGACAACA
>ML865083.1:30824-44173 GCA_009831015.1 Picea engelmannii
AGAGAGAAGCTCCCTGACTGGAGCAGGTTGTGGGATGATTTTACGCAGGAGGAGATCCGGGAGGGGTCTGAGGAAAAGGCAATGGATGGTGCAGATGACAAGAACGTTTCTCTTGTGGTAAAGAGCAATGAGAAGAAGAAGGAGATGAGTAAGGTGAGATGCTTTGCATGTCACAAGACTGGCCATTATGCTAGTCAATGTCCGAACAAGAAGAAGAAGAAGTCGAAACCAGAGGTGTCAGCTTCAATAGAGATTGTAGAGTTTGCTGAGAGATATGAAGAGTTCTCTCTCATGACTGGTCCCGTGGGCAGTGGGTGCCCAGCGTTCGAGGACATTGAGTCGTGGTTTGTGGACAGTGGAGCTTCTCGGCACATGACTGGGTTGAGGTCAGTTTTCCTCGATCTTACAGAGATAGACTCAGATTGCAGAGTGAATTGTGGAGCTGACCCACAACTTGCAGTAAAGGGGTTTGGAAGGGTGAGATTCCAACTAGAGTTAGGATGTTTTTTGAAGGTTTCCAAGGTATTATATATTCCAGAGTTGACTGTTAATTTGCTCTTAGTGTCAGCTTTGGATGTGAGTGGATTTGGAGTTGTCTTCTATGGTGGACATGTGTTTTTATATCCCGTGGGAGCAATTGCAGACACAACAATGATGCTTGGTATCGAGTATGAGGACCTGTACAGGTTGTTGGGTCAAACTGTGTTGGGGTCTAATGGATTTTTGGACTCGGATTCTGTGTCGGAGAGTGAGCAGGTAGCACGGGAGAGAGAGTTGATACCGGGGACTCGGTCCTCTTCTGGGACTCTTAGAGGACTCAACAGGCATGAGTCGACAGAGATGGATGCTCAGGAGCCTGTGCAGTCACCTAGGAGCGTGTCTTCAGTTCGTGGTACAACAGAGGTAGCAGAAGAGGCTTCCAATGTAGTGGGAGTAGTGGCTTCATGTTCAGAGGGAGCAAAGACTTGTAGTATAGAGGGAGCAACTATGGTAGCTGATGAGATGGAGACAGATTCTGGTGGTTGTTATCACACAATTTGTAGTTAAGGTAAAGGATGGATGAAAGAAAGACAAACTGACGCAACTGAGACTATCCCACCACTGTCACCTCAATGGGATAGCTCTTTCCATTTAGGGTGGTAGGCCCAGGGGAGACGTCCTCGGTGACCTGGGGTTTTGAGAAGGCAAATATTTGAAGGCTAAGCATAATATTTCCCCTCACAAGTCACCACCGATCATAAAGTCTCGGCTAATTAGCCAATAAAGATAGTAATAACCAAGAAAGTGTAGCTGCCTGAGACAAAGCAATAAGGAAACTATACTTGGTGGAAGAAGATTTGGTATGGATTCAAACAACTTGGTGCAAAGCTTCTCATACACAGCAGAAGCGTGGTGAAAACCTTCTATGATAAAAATTAGAATGGTTACTCATAAGTCCAGGATGATGGATTGCTAATCCATGACAAACTCTCATGATGAGAGAAGAAGTGCCACATGGATATGTTCCAGTTTGAGTCTTGCCATGATGTTATGAGCTAGCAGGAAACAAAAGAGCTAAATTCAACTATGATATACTGTAATGATCAGAGCTATATGAAGCCTTAAAAAAACCAGTGTTCCAGAAAGACCGAAGTACATTGAGATCAACCATTACATTCTCTACGATGAAGTCCAGAAAAGAGAAAGTGGTTCTCCAATATATATCTTCACAGATGAGCAGATAAGCAAACATTTTGGTAAAGCCTCTGTCCAAGATGAAAGAGTTTGCGTACTCAAGCTGGAGCTTGTGGAGACGACTTCCTTATTGAAAAAGGAAGAGATGACTCCCAGGTTGGGAGGGAGCACTGATGTGTTATTGATTCATGGACAATCATTTTTCAAGTTCGAAAAATGGTCCAGGATGAGCAGTTCCTTTCCAGTTCAGAAAGTGGTTTGAGATTTCTGACGGACAGGCATTTTCCAGTTCGGAAAATGGTCTAGATCGAATGGTCATTTTCGTAATGAAAATGGTTTGATGGATTGCTGATGTACCATAGACAACAATTCCCCTTGTGGCCAGTGTGGGGGAATGGTCTAGGACAATCTCTCTTCTTGACGATCACTCTCAGTAGTGGTCAAGAAGACTGGTCCGCCTCGCCGAACAATCATTCTTTTGAAGCTCACAGTTGTGAGCAGTTTCGAAGAATGGTCCGTTTTGGAGGTTGGTGCAGGAGAGTCATTCCCTAGGGTAGATTCATTCTCTCCAGGTTGCACTTTGTTTAGTGCCAGAGGAATGGCCCAGATAGGTGAATGGTCCGAGTTTAGCAATTAGGGACATGTATTCCCTAGGGCAGACTCATTCTCTCCAGGTTGCACTTTGTTTAGTGCCGGAGGAATGGCCTAGATAGGTGAATGGTCCAGGCTCAGAAATTAGGACATTTATTCTTCCTTGCTTGAGAAGAATAGTCCAGATAGCTCATCATTGATGTTTTACCTTCTGAGGGCAGATGCTCTTCCGGATCTCATAGATGTGAGTGGAGGAATGGCCCAAATGATTTAGTTTATATCATAACAATGTTTTCTGTGCAGGTTGATATCAGATGATATGATTGTTATGGAGACCGTATGTCTCCGGACAGTAGATGTATACTACTGTGGTGGATGTGTTCCACTGATTGTGACTATATGTCACTGATCAAGTATCTGTGTGCTACTTGGTGTGGCAGTGTACCACTGGATTGTAGTTGTGTACTACTACGGATAGACACAGTTGTGTTCTATTGAATGACATTGTTTCGATTGCCTTGAAAACTATCAGTTTTGTTGGAAATGATTATCAGCTAGATGGATAATCAATGGACAGAGATTCCCCAGATAGAAAATGGTCCATGACATTTATTCTTCTAGGACATATGTCTGGATTAGAAGAATGGCTCGTGTCACTTTGTGGAGTGAGTGACTTATCCAAGATCATGTCTGATTACTTAGATGGAGTATGGTTTCGAGAGATGATGTAGCTGATGACACTGATAGTGATGATGGTGCTCATGATCTAATCATGAGATAGTCTATACGACTATGTTGATGCTACTGGGTGAATGGTATGTTTGTGCTCAAGGCCATTACCTTCAATACCTCCCTAGCTAGGAGCGAGTGTTGATATTATGGTAGCTGCGGGAGGTATTTACCTCCACGTGTAAACCTGACGAGAATATAATATTCCGAGAAGCAAGAAGAAACCCTATTTAGTTGGCTAATAACCCTAGAAGACAAGTCGGCTCAAGAGGATAATTTGTATTAGGTTATTAGCCTCCAAGAGAAGAAGTCGGCTAAAGAAAATGTTAAATACTAAGTAAATTGGCACCCAGAATGAGAAGTCGGCCCAGGCAGTCTGCCAGAAATAGTATAAATACAGGAGGCTAGTCTTCATTCTGGCAAGTACTCTCAGAACTGCAGAAGCACACTTGTGTGCACTGTAGTTTGCCAGTTTGTGTGCAAGTTTGGAGAAGAGTTGCTGTTGCAGCTGCTGCAACTAGCAGATTTCGGTTTTGTCTTGGACTCTCTCTTGGTTATGGTTTGGACTCTTTGATCAACTCTTGTTACTCTTGCTTGGTATGCCATCCTTGGAGAAAGGTGCGCCACCTTTGTTTGGCTATCTAGCCTAGGGTTTGCTTCTGGAATGATTCTCTGTCAAGGTTAAGGTGCACGGGGGTGGCTCCGGCCTATGGTTGGGTGACAATATTGCTATATTGTCTATGGTTAAACGAGCACATCCATTACTTTCTAACAAGAGCATCCAAAAATCTTGTAAAATACTTTGCAAACTTAATAAGAAACTACCACAAGATCAATAGAAATACTATTATTAATATCACCCAATCAAAATACTTTGCGTGAGTCTCCAAGTAGAACTAGTGAAAGCAAAATGCAAAAATGAAATGGAAATGTATCACCTCACAAGAACACAATGAAGACACCAAGAAGACACCAAGAAGACTCCCAATGCACACCATAGATTCTCCAAAGCTTCCTTTATTATCCACCAAAATGTTGCTACAAATACTTGTAGCAAGATTTGCACATGAGAACATGAGAGAGAGAGGGAGAGGAGAGGAGAAATTTTGGTATAGTAGACTTGCTATGAGAATAGATGTGATAATGAGGAGGAGAGGGTCCAATTTATAGGAGAAGATGAGGAGAGAGCCCACTTGGATGAGCTCCAAGTAGCACCCATCCAATGGAAGAGGGTCTCATCAAGGGGGGCGCACTTTTGGGTCAAGAGAGGAGGGTGAGGGTTGAGGGATGAGTGGGGAAGGGGGAAACCACCTTCCCTATTAATTAAAAGTGTAGTGGGGATGAATGGGGGGTTGTACCAAAGTTTTGGGCCCCCCCATGAAGTATTTTTAATTTTTCATGAAATATTGAGCAAAGGGGGGCACCCCTCTTCTAAGGAGATGGTCAATGTGGGTTGTGGGCTAAGAAAATGGGGTCTTTCTAAGTTGGAAATCATTTTCCCAACTTAGGAAAAGCATTTGGGACACTTTTACCACTCTCTCTCATGACTTTAGTGACTTTTACAAAAAACCTATGCGATAAATCCAAAAGAACTTTTTGATCAAAACAATGGTCGCAAAAGCCTTAGAACAGAAAGACTTTTACAAAATTTGGCTATTTTAATTAAGCCAATTACATGCTGATTTTTGACCGACTTAGACTCCTCATGGACAATGGCCTAACAAAACTTCTCCAAATGAGCTGAGACTTGGTCCAAGGGTGTAGGGGCTCATGAGCCATTTGATTTGAGTACTCGTACCCCTATACAAAATCCCCAAGGACCACTTTTTTACATTTTACATAAAAAATAATTAAAAATCTCCAGTTTGCGGGAATTTTAATTATTTAAAAAATCCTATCAAAACTAAATGGAATTCCGCAAGATTCTAGGAAATGTCTAGCATGGTTATTTACAACACTCCTAGACCTTAGTTACCCCATGGGCTCGATCATTAGAACGCCTTTCACCACTTTGGAGAATTATTGTGGGAGTGAAAAACTCAAGGGAAATTAATAAGGTTAGTTAGGCCAAATCAATCATCCGAGGAAAAAAAACACTCAGTGAAAGGGACTCCTCTAATGATGAAGTCCATGCAACTGACCTAAACTATGATCCATGCAGACCCAATACATTATTATCCCACGCAGGGGAGTGGAAATTCCGGTTACATTGAAAAGCATGCCGGGGGAAAAATTTGCCCTGTTTGAGAAAAAATCTCTAAAATGGTTGTACCCATAGGTACATATCTTCATGGAACATGGAGTTGACCCTTAGTTGAAATAGGTGGTCAAAAAGGCCCTCATCTCATGAGCAAACGCCTTACCAGACACATGAGGTATGATATGGTCTTTTACCGCATCATGGATAGTTCTCATTGCCTTGATATTCCTCTCCCTGAACTCTGCCATCAATACAGGATCAGTAACACGAGGAAGAGCCATTGGGGTAGATACAATGTCCTATAACTCTAGTTCCTCCTATATCAAAACAATTCTGGGCTTCCAAGGAGACCAGTTGCCAACACCTGCTAGCCTATCGTCCACCCTCAATCCTGCCATTGACATGGCTGCCCACTGCTACCAAAAACTAATCTGATCTGAACAAAAGAAACCAGCCTCCAATACACCAATCACAAGTGTGAAAATGAGGCTTCCAACCTGTGTAAATCTGCCCAGTAGGCATTAATAAGAGGCACTTTCGAATCTGATTTTTTCTCACTGTTTTGGACAGTATACTTGCTGTCCAAAAACAGCCAACAGATTTGATCTTTACCCCACAAAACACTCCCACTGTCTTCTCCAAAATTCAGCCAACACTTAGCCCTTTGTCTCTGATACCATGAAGATTTTCGGAGGTTCTATGGGCTGCCCAACAGGCCTGTCATTTGACCTCTTGTTGGGCACTTATTTCAAGTTTTATCAAACTGTTTTTACCACTGTTATAGGACAGTCAACTTGCTGTCCATAACAACCAATCTTAAGACTGTTTTTCTGCTGTTTTATGACAGCCACCAAGTCTGATAATTTTCTCTTTGAATCTGCCCACAAATCTTTGGTTTGATGCTCTTTTATGGCTGCTCCTTGCATGGGTTAAACAATGGGTTTATGCCGTCCAAGATTAGCTCATACATATACCATAAAACATCAAACAAACCTTTAGGATCTTTAACAACCTACAACTGAAACTACTAAGCAAACGTGACAAATGAACACATGTAATTTTTGGTCAACATGACCTTGGAAAAACCCCCATGGGGAAAACCAGTAAGAGAGAGATGTATATATGGTTATCTCAAGCAAATGCTACAATGAGAAAATATAACAATGGAACCTGATACAAAAGGCTTGCTCCTCACAAGCTAAGCCAAGAGATCCCTTGAAGTCGGCGCCCCTTTTGAACATGTGCGCCCTCTCTCAAATATGCCTACGAGAAGATGAAGAATGGTGCCCTCCTTGCGCCCTTGCCTTGCTTGAAGAACTTGTTGATGAAGTGCACCCCCAAACCTTGGTGCGCCCTTCCTCTACAACACAAGCTCACCATTCATGGTGCCCTCCTCAAACAATGTGCACCCACACCTCAAGTGTGCCTCTCCAAGCCTTAGTGCACCCTCCTCTCAAGTGCGCCCTCTACCAAAGCTTAGTATGCCCTTTTCTCAAGTGTGCCTCCTCTCTTCCTCTCTTCAAACCCTTGTCTCATCTCTTCCTCTCTTTCACTCCTCTTCTCCTCACCCAAATCTCTCAAGTGATCAAGTGAAGAATGAGCCTCATCCTTACCCTTTTGCCTCCTTTAGCCTTCCTTAGGCCAAACCCTAAAATATCAATGGCTTAGATTAGATCTAGCCAAGTCTAATCAATGGGTGAGATCACTTCTCATAAATCTCACTTAGAAACCCACTTTACTTAAGTTTCCATAGTTTGCTTTATGTCTATTAATTCACCCACTTTGTGAATTGATTGTCACTTTATGACTTAAGCGACAAATTTCACTTTATGGCTCAAGTGATAAAGTCAAAGTGAAATTAGAACATAAAGTAAAGGTATAAGGGTAATAGTCTCCCCCTTTGTGTTTAGTGACTCACAAACACAAGGGGACAACTTTCCAAGGTACTCAAATCTCAACATGACCAACAAACTAAAATGTGTCCTTCAGTTGACAAACTTTTCTCCTGAAAGTTTCAGCCTTAGTGTATATCTTTTGGTCCTCCTTTGCTTCTTTCCAGACAACCAATACTAATGGTATGATTAGCAATGCTATTGATCTCTTCCTGACCGAGAAATACTAGAGTTCCTCATTTATGGTCACGTTCCCATAGTCTAGTCCAGCCTTTCTTGCCTTAGTGTATGATGGAGGGGGCCCATTCCCCTCTTTCCTATCTCTGTTGTTAGAACCAGCCTAGATCCATTTTAACCCTGGATCTATCAAGCTCTGAGAGGGATCAAATCTATCGAGGTGCAAACCTTTCCTCAAGTTTTGCACTCGAAAAGAGGTTTGCACCTCGAGAGATTTGATCCCTCTCAGCGCTTGATAGATCCGTGGTTAATATGGATCTATGCTAGTTTACTCTAAAGCCAACTTGTATTTTTTTTACTCTAAAGCCGAGTTGTATTTTTTAATGTAAGTATTTTTTTTGTTTGTTATGTATGTGACAACATCTCCTCCATTCTGGGCTGTAGAACGCCTCTTGGCGCAACAAGTGGCCTGAAGAGAGTTTCTGTTGTAGAGATCCTTGATTCCAATGATTCTTTCATATGTGCAAGCCTTTTAGTTGTACTGTTGTCTCTTGTCAAATATTTTTCTGATGATATTCATGGCATGTGGCTAAATAATTTTCTTTTATGCAGATGCACTATGACAATATGTCTGGAATGTACCATGATTTTGGGAACCACACTGAACAGGTAGATCAGGCCATATTGATTTTTTTTCTTCCTTCAATTCTTGTATATTGAGTTTAGTTCTCGTAATGTGTGTTATATTCTTCAAATATTTGTAAAGATTATCTTTATTTTTCAATTGAGTGGTAATTAATAAATTATCCCACTATATACAGACAAAGGACTGCCATCTATGGTTTCAAGAATAGATCTGTATGGCTGCTCTATTCGTATAATTGTCAACATTTCTTTTTTCAGTCTATATGACAAGGTAACATGTTGAAAATAATCTTAAATGAAAGAGTAAAGTTCCTATCAGATATACAACTCAAATTGGTGAAACTCGTTAAACAGAGATATCGATCCTTAACCAAAATTCCAGATTTCTTCCAATCAAAATTGCTTTTCTGGTTATGACTCTGGATAATTCTGGTATATCATTATGCATTAGGGATAGAGTGAGAACACTGATACATTCTCTTTCAAGTTTTATACAGTAAAATTGTCCCATAACTAGATCAATATTTAAATTTGTAATGTTTATAACCTGACTGATCCTTTATTATCTTTTATTAACATCAATGTTTAAGACTACCTATTGATGATTTTCTTCTGGATTTCTTCCTAGTGTTGTAACTTGTATGAAGTCAAATATTTTGATATTTTTTGCGTTATGTGGATCAACACATTTATTTTCTCATTGTTTATTGCATGTATTAATAATGTTACCGATTTTCAGAATTGTCATACATAGCCTAGGGTCAGATTGTTGAGTTTTCCATTTGATTTGAATGATCAGTTGTAGATTGATAGAGACTTCATATTGGTGGTTGCTAGGCTTCTTTTAGTACATAGAAAAATTCTTATCCTTATTCTGTACATGTGTATTGTTGGACGCTTGTTAAATAAAAAATATTTACACTAGTTGCCTATAGTCTTAACATCGATGTTTAAGACTACGTATTGATGATTTGCTTCTGGATTTCTTTCTAGTGGTTGTAACTTGTATGAAGTCTAATATTTTGATGTTTTTTGTGTTATTTGGATCAGTGCATTTCTTTTCTCATTGCTTATTGCATGTACTAATAATGTTACAGATTCTCAGAATTGTCATACTTTGTATAGGGTCAGATTGTTGAGTTTTCCATTCGATCTGAATGATCAGTTGTAGATTGATAGAGACCTCATATTGGTTGTTTCTAGGCTTCTTTTAGTCAATGTTTTAAAACTCGGACTTGGACCTGGAATCAGTCTAGGGTCAACTCGGACTCGGATTGACTCAGACTGATCTGCTTTCAGTGACTCGATTTACTAAAAAATAAATAAAATATTTAAATTTTAATGAAAAATTATATTTTAAAGATTCCAAAAAATTACTGAAATTTTGAAAGAAAGCAATATGAATAAATGAGCAAGAACATTTAAATGACAAACATAAATGACAAGCAATGTTCCACCATCACTTATATTGGGATCCTCATCATTAATATCACCCTTTGACTCTTGTCTAGCCTTTTCCTCTACCTCGATCCTCCAAAGACATTAGTCAACACCACCCTAATTTGATGACATTGTGTAATCCAAGCCTTATAATTGTTGATGTATGTAGCGTCAGACAGGTACTTCCACGTAGGTTTGTGTCTAACACGTGGAAGTCGTCCTTAATACCTCTCAGGACTTAGGAGAGTAACTTTGATAAAGTAATTACTAAAGTGAATGTACCTTTATAACTAATGTGAGTTTAATTTAATTAAATGCTGAAGCATTTGGCATTAATGAATTAAATTAAATCCTAGCCATTAGATCTAAAGTGTAGGAGAGATTTAAAAATAGCCCTTGATCACTTTGGAGATCTAGGGTTTTGGATTTCTGGTAAAGTCAAGGTTATAAAAGACAGCCTAAGTGAGAGGAGTAGACACACAGAGGGTGAGATAGGAGATCTTATTGATTGGGTGAAGAAGGACTTTCATCCAAGTGTAGAGGGCAGGGTCTGAGGAAAGGAGCAAAGGGGCAGCAAGGGAGATAGCAGCCAACCAATAAGATCGAAGGACTGATCTTGATGTTTGTAAGACTTGGCTATTTCCTCGTTTGTATTATTCCTTAGGTGGGACATTATCCCAGGACGAGAGCCCATATTAATAATAATAAACATCTCACAGTACTGGTTTCCCCTTCAGGGTTTTTCCAACGGTTTTTACCAAGAAATTTCATGTGCAATGTGTTTGGTTTCCAGTTTTTGCTTCCGCTGTAATGTTTCGTTAAAATCTCATTTGTTCTTTTATTCATTAAATTATTTTATTCAGAATTAACTCTCGGGTGTTGGGTAAGGAGAAATTTAATGTGGTATTACAAAACAATCTCTGAAGGAGGAACCAGGATTATTTCCATTTTTTGCAGGCTGTGGGGTTGAATTAAACTCAGAAAGGGAAAGTTGTACGATTGCTGTACAATGGTTGTCTGGACTGTACAACGTATACACTATTGTAAATCAGAGTCGTAGAGGAGGTTTTTGGGCATAGGGAACCGCACATGCTGCTGAGATAATATGCAAGAGGGTGTCGGGCTGTGTATAGTCGTGTGGTGCTGAAGCTACAACCGATAACCGTAGCCACTAGTAGGAGAAGGGAGCTAGGAGGACAAGGTGGCGAAAGGTGTGGATGCAGGGGGCTGTGGAGTTGAGGTGAGGACGGGCAAGTAGAGGAGCTGTTGAATGGCAGGAGGAAACAAAGTTGCGGGGTAGCTGCAGTAGACAACCACCAGTCGCACGCGGGGCAACTGCCTACCATAGCCGCCAACCGCAAGGGAGCGCACAGGTGCAAAGGCTAGTTGAGAGGGGTCAAAGCGAATCGACAAAAGTGCCACGAGATGGGGATAGGCAGCCGCCAGTTGCAAGACCAACCGTCGCAGCATAGCCAGTGGATCGACCATAGTGCGGGCTAGCCGCCAACAGCAGCCGACCAATAGGGGCTGTAGGCAGAGCCTGCAGGCCAGCCTGGGCAGACTCAAACAATGCCAAAATAGCCGCAACATGCCTTTGAAGGGCCCAGAAAGGGCTTGACCATCCCAAAGACGCGTCAGGTGGATGCAAAAGTCACCGGGTAGTGAGTAGAAAGCTCGAGCAACCCAAAGAAGTACTCAGGCAGTAGCAGAAGGCTGTGGGAAGCCTCAGGCAACTTTGGATAGGGGTCCTGGTAGTAGGCAACAGGTTCAAGCAGCGAGAAGTGTGTTCAGGCCGTGGGCAATAGGTCTTGGGCAGGGATTTAGACAACGAATAAAATTCTTCGTTTTTCATGCCTGAAGGACTAGGAACATTCTTTAGTGTGTTTTTCAGATCAAATCTTGGAGATGGGAGCAACTGGTTTGAGGTATGAGGACCGGTTGGAGGGTGCCTTTAACTTTCTTCCATGGAAAGTGAGGATCATGTTTCTCCTGAGGTAGAATGGACTGTGGAGTCATGCAAATACCATAGTGACCACACTGACAGATCCTGTAGGACTTTCCAAGCATGAGGCAAAGGAGGCCAAGGCAATGTGGATGATCTTGGATTCGGTGAGGGATCATCTTGTACCTCACCTATCTGAGAAAAGGTCAGCTAATGCGATGTTCTTGACTTTGACAAATATGTATCAGAGTAATAACGAGAGTTGGAAGATGGTATTAAGGGACCCACTCAAGAACACCAAGATGTTCAAGATTGATTATGTGACTAGTTATCTCACCAGGATCACTCAGGTTCGTGATCGGCTGGGGGAAGTCGATGAGACGGTGACAGATGTAGAGTTAGTGATGGTTGCCTTGAATAGTTTCACCAAGCCTTGGATATCGTTCATCGAAGGCATCAATGCTTGAGAGAAGCTTCCAGACTTCAATCAATTATGGGATGATTGCATCCAGGAGGAGTCTCATTGAGAGGCTCTAGGAGGCCCACAGGAGGATGGTGATGAGGAGAACCTTGCACTTGCCAATCAGGCAAAGAAGGGCAAGGGGAAGGTCAGGAAGAGCACAAGTGGAGATTCATCTTCATAAGCTAGCACAGGGAAGGACCCAAGTAAGGTCAAGTGTTTTCATTGTCATAAGAAGCGACACTATGCTTCACAATGTTTGGAGAGGAAGAAGGGTGGAAACGGGATGCAACCAAAAGTAGTTGTGTCGGCAAAGGCTCAGGAAGATGAGTTTTCCAAGACATTTGAATAGGAGTTCTTACTTGTTTCCCAGACTTCCTTGGGCATTGTTATCACAGGATTTGTACTTGTGCAAAGCCCACCACAAGATCCCCAAATCTTGTATAACTATGGAAGAAACTACCACTCTTAGCTTAGTAGGATCTTCCCTTGTTTTAGTGATGGAAGAGGTCCATCACAAAAGAGGCTTCCCTGGTGACCTCAAGGGATCAAATAGGAAGTTTAGTAGCGAAGCCTACTACCCCCTATCTTGATCACCGAATGATTGGTCTAGGTCAAGGAAAGAGAATAAGTTTGAAGATGATTTGGTACCTGCCCGGAACAAGAACACTTTACAACATATATATAACAACTTCCAAGCTAAAGCATGCAATAAAGAGCTTCTTTAGACACTAGACAAGTTAGATTGCTATGGCTGTTGAAAATTGCAGTAGTAAACCAATCTTATAACAACAATGACTAATTTGTAACAACAACAATAATAAGTGCTCAAAAATACCACAATTGACCATGAAAACTAAGCATGCAACGAATGAAATGTTACCCAACTGTTAAAGGAAATTTCTGACTGAGTTAAGCCACCTTTAGATGAGTGTATGCAGCAAATTAATGTGATTTTAGATGGCTGCAACAAACTTTTATAACAGCAGCATGAATTAATACAAGTTTGCTAGGGTTAGAGTTAGTGCAGTTAATAGAATGCTTGAGAGTTTTGAGAGAGAGGTTTTATTAATCAATTCACCACAAGAGTTGCTTCAAGAATTAGTGCCTTTCTAGGGTTACGGATTCTAAAAATGCAACCAAGCTTGAAAATTGATCTACTTGAAACCAGGATGTAGGATCTAAACCCTAAGGTGCAAGCACATTTGGTCCTTAGGATTTAGATATTGAGGAGAAGGACGTCTAGGGTGCAAGCACATTTGGGCCCTAGAAATCATTCCTCCCTTCTTGTAGCTTCAACTAGGTCAAAGATCAAATGTCTAGGGCTAAAATTCTAAAGTAGTAGCACTTTAGGGATTTTGGGTTCTAACCCTAGCAAGAACAATGAACCAATCCTACACAAATATAACCTTATGAGAGGAATAAGCACTTATGTTCCTCTCTTAGGGTTTCAATTAAAAAGACTTCTTGCAACAAAATAACAATTTCACCCTAAACATCAATAGCATAAACAAGAATTGCAGAAATTTACTTACTTCATCCAAGAAACCACGAGATTTTAACATTGCAGAAATATCCATCCAAAATCATCTAAGGTTC
>ML865085.1:7750-22187 GCA_009831015.1 Picea engelmannii
TTTTGTAATTAATGAGGAGCATTAAATATGAGCCCTCAGATTAGACTTATGATAGCCATTAGATTGAGTTGGTTATGTAAGTTAGGGTTTTTTGGGAAAAGAGAAAAGTACATATACATGCTTAGGGATGTGAAAAAGACACATCGGAGAAGACGAGAGGAGAAGTTGAGAGATTGCTTGAGAGAGGAAAGTGAACATCAAGAAGGGCACGATTCCCAAGAGAGCTAGGGCACAAATCCCAAGGAGTTTTTTTGTTTTGTTTTGATTTACATCGGTGTTATTTGTTGGGATAGGCCGTACTGTACGGATCCGTACAGATTGTACAACAACATTTTTGAGGCACGAAAATCGAGGCAAGCTTGGGCACGGTTTTCAAGGCATCCTTTAAGAATTTTTTGAAGGAGGACAACCATACAAAAGAGAAGGTACAACAACTTGTTGTGGCACGAATTTCAAGGTGTCGAATTTCAGCAAATCTGTACAACTGTACGAATTGTGGCATGGTTTTCAAGACAGATTTGTGGGGGATAGTTTTGTGCTATAAGAGGTATTTCTCTTGGCTGAAAAAGTGTTATTGATGCTGTTATGAACTTTCCTGAAGCAAAATAATAAGATTTCTCTCTCTTGTTGGGTTTCCCCACATTGGGGTTTTCCTTGGCAGTTGCCTAAATTTCTGTGAGTTATGGGTTGTTGTCCATTGTGCATTTCCGCTGCATATTTTGCTTAACAATGTGTATTTCTGCTTATAGAAATTTCTGAATGTGGGTATGCATTTCTGAAATTTAAGAAGACAGTTATCTCTAGGTTGCTAAGTGTTTGACGAAATATGTGAATGAAATATTTCTGATTTTGTCATTAGAAAAATCAACACAGTGACTCCACTTCCTTTCTTTAATTTGATGAGGAATGGTCTTTACATGGCAAGGATTTTTTGGATCCCCACTCCAATTCCTTCCAACAACTATTTCAAAGAGTGCTAGAGCCTAGAGGTAATGAAATAATTGCCCAGATTATAAAAACAACCATGGTGCTTGTTATTGCACAGTTTGTAGTTAGAGTAAAGGAAGGGTGAAAGAAAGACAAAATGGTGAAATTGAGACTATCCTACCACTGTCACCTCAATAGGATAACTCTTTTTGTTTAGGGTTGTAGGCCAAGGGGAGATGTCCTCGGTGACCTGGGGTTTTGAGAAGGCAAAGGCTTATGGCTAAGTAAAAGTTTCCCCCCTCACAAGTCACCACCGATCAAAAAGTCCGGCTAATCAACCAATAAAGATAAAGATAACCAAAAGTGTACCTGCTCAGAACAAAGCAACAAGAAAACATTATATGTGCAAGATCACTTGCTGGTTAGTACTTCATATAATCAAGGACTTTATGATATAAAGCAATTGACCAATAATAGTGATGAAGCAAATCAATGATGTACAATAACAATGATTACAATATATCACTTCACAATAAATGCTAAAGAAGCTTCACAAGGAGCAATGGCAATTTATCACCAATGTAACAATACCAACATTAAAAGCAACACTTTAGCCAATCTTTCAATTGCTTTAGAGATACAATAAATGTTGCATGGATATGGTTATAACACAAGTAGATGACAACAACAATAGGGTTAGTGAGTGTTAGTCTAAGCTAGGGTTAGAAGGAGTTAATGATTGTTGAAAGTATTTGGATGTGTGTGATCAAGGTACTCAAACATAGAAGGTCTTCGATTAGTGCATTATTAGGGCAAATGGAGTCAAAATAGCTGCAAATGTTGAAGGGATGAAATGATAGTGATAGGGCTAAAGACGAGGGATATGATGGTTGAAGTCTTGCTAAGGCAAGGCTTCAACCTATCAACCCTAGGGGAGACAACTCACTAAGGTGTAGTAAACCTAGGCCTTAGTGCGTCTTCCTCCTTCTCTAGCTCAAAAGACAAGTTAAAACGACTAGCTTGAGCAATAAATGGTAGGGCTAAAGACAAGAGAGTTTGATGATGAAGTGTTGCTAAGGCAAGGCTTCATCAATCAAACCCTAGGGGAAAACAACTCATTGAGGTGTAGAAACCCTAGGCCTTAGTGCGTTTTCCTCCTTCTTTAGCTCAAAGGGTAAAGTAAAAACGGCTAGCTTGAAGAGTGGATGGTAGAGTGTTGCTATGGAAAGGCTCTAACATTTATCTTCAATAAAATAAATGGTTCTTGGCATAACTTAGTAGGGACATGAAACAAGGACACCAACATGTGCTTGTTCCCTAGGGTTTAATCCAACAAATTTCATTAACATGCAAGTAAAAGATTCCATAACCATTCAAATAAAAGAAAGATTGCAGAAATTCACTTACATTCACCAAGTATCATCAATGCCAAACCCTAGTTGTAAAACCTTCCACCAAGAAAATGCCAAAATAGCCAAGAAAAAGCCTCCTAAATTCAGCCAAAACCCTAAAGGAGGGCGCAAATTTCAGACCTTACACAAGTGTGAGTGAAAGATGATGAAAATAAGAGAGTTTTAGCTCTCTATTTATACAATAGCAATGACCTAAATTAACTTTTAGGTCACCAAAAGGTCGACAAGGCCAAAATACATAATAAAACTGTTTTATATTAAATGTCATAATTTAAAACCCTAATCAAGCAAAAGTGAAGACGTCATGCCCCTTTAGGGTGACGTTAGCCCTTTCTAGGGCAACATGGGCCTCCTGGAGAAAAACATTAGCCCTCGATGGGCCTCTAGAAGCTACCACATGTGTCGAAAATGCCACAACTGCGTCCCAAACTTCCATATCGCTGGATGACGTCATAGGAGGTCATGGGTGACGTCATGGGCCTTCTAAGGCCAATGTCCCAATGGAGAGGGCACAACCCCCCTGGGTGAGGCTCTGCCAAGCTGCCTTTGGTGGAATGTCCAACTCTTCTCCGGTGCAACCCTTTAATCTGTCTCTGCCCCCTATTGGGGTCTCAACATCCATCTGATGGGCTTCTAGCCCCATGGAGGTTCGAACTAATCATCTCCCCATGTGTACTTGTCCAATATGGTACTTGTCTGTCGGGTATGATCCTGCACATCAACAAATACGCCCTCCATGGGCTCATAAGTCACAGGGATCATAGCAATGTCAATCACATCCAATCATCAATTTTATTAAACATGTGCATAAAACCTCTTTTACTCAATCAAATGCTCAAAGACATTACACAAAGCTGCAAGCCAAGTTTGAAGGAAGTGACAGGGCGTCCTATTGGGCTAGTGTTCATTGGATGTGGGATGTTTCCAGGAGGAATCAAATCCAAGTCATCTTAGTGGATGAGGTGGATAAGGGATGCTTGGGCAAGGGGTGCAGTGATAGTAGAGAAATGCATGGCTTACCTGTGGGCGCCTCTGTAGAGGGTGAGTTGCACCTGTCTTGGATGCAAATGTTTCCAAGCCCATTTATGCCTTTTATTCTTTATTCTTTATTGCTTTTTCTTTCAAGAAGCTAATCAGGGGACACTGCCCTGGCGTGGTGACCAGTGGTGGCAATGTTACCCACAAGCACTTTCACGGAAATGAGAAGGTTGGCTTGTGATGAGACCCCCTTTCTCTTCACTATGCCACCAAGAGCCACTACCCTGGCGTGGTAATTAACTGCTAGTAGTGTCATACCGCTAGATGCCCATGGACTTAACAGGCTGGCTCGTGATGAGACCCCCTATCCTTTGACTAGGTCTTGTTTTATTATTTTTTATGGGTCCCTTTGTTTTTTGTCGAGAAGCCTTTTATTGCTTTCTCGGGGATCCTTGGGCGAAGCATCTCGAGGTTTTATTTTTAGGATTTTATCTTTTGCTAGCTACTTTTACCCTTTGGGCTTTTAGCCCCTTCTTCCCACAAATTAAGGTGCAACCCTTAAATAATTGGCCAACCCAATGCCCGAACCAGTGTAAAGGGATGGATGAGCGGGAAGTAAGATGGAAAGTGGTAAGTATGACGGGAGCGGACGATGACTTTTCATGAATCCCCCCAGTGGCAACTCAAAACCTATGGGCACAAGCTAACTAGGGCATCCTGTCATTCCCCCCAGACATGGTCAAGTGGATAAGTATAAGATTCAAGCACCCGTTAGAAACAAAAAGAACTAAATGCACATATTCAAAGGTTTTGAGGATTAGAGTGACACATACCATGATACCCAGACTCATTACCTCATGGAGCAAGATCCATCTCTGCTACAGGACCAGGCCGAGGTCATGGATGCTGTTGCTGCTGACAAGGTGGAGGTGTTGAAGAAAAGCAAAGGTGGGTCCTCCAGGGCCATGCTCAAGTCGATCTGGCTCTCGGTATTCCATGTCTAGGACCTGTGGGCCTCGAGACATAATTTCCTTAGTTATCCCTAAAATGGCGGATAACAGTGCCAAAAGGATTAGCAGCCAGAGAAGCATAGAATATGGAAATGATGTCTTGTACAAATCCTATACCAAAGCACATAAATGGTAAAAGAGATGCTGCAAGTACTAAGAACCATTGACTTTATTCGGTGCTTTCCATCATTACGTGAATACAATCCTCCTCTTGCATAGCTGAATATAAATGAGGTAAGGGCACAACAGACGATGAAATTTGTGACAGTTGCTCCATGTCCAATATGTGGCATGCCAACAATTACCAGCAAGATCACAAGAAGCACAAGCATATTAAGTTGTGTACTGGTGCCAGAAGAGGTTGAATGGCTTCAAAATGATCTAATAGCTTTGAAGGAAACGTTGAAATATAACCTATCCCTATTTTATGCTAGCATTTATAAAGAGCATTAACAATAACTTGCATTTTTCACTGGAGTTCCTTATTATGTGTGTTTGCCCACATACATGTTTAACATCAACAAATACTCCAAAGTCATCTACTGTGCCTTCCAGTAAATATAATCATTAGCTATCCACTGTTACTTTGAGCAATGAAATACGAGAATATACAGTAAACATTTTTTCTAGACAGGAATCGACATCATCCTCTGATACAGGGTTGACTTTGTATTCCTTAATCTCATCTTCGTCTTATTTATTATTCTTTTTGAGCTTTTGTTTCATTGAATTCAGGGTTTTGGAATGTTGCTGCTCATCACCTTTTTAGTGTCTTTGTTTGCAGGTGCCCTAGTCAAATTGTTCATAGTGAAACAAGATAGCCTGGTATGCTTGAGAGTGTGACATTGTGACTCACTCCTGTGACATCGCATCAGTCATAACAATCCATTTTTAATAGGGGTAACAACCCTTGATAATATTAATATCCTCCCAATATCCATACACATGATAGTGAATGCAACGATATCTGGTTCAACAAATGTATTCAACCCTCTATAAAGAGATGAGCTGTAGTTGTGGTCTATAATAGTCAAATGCAAGAAGACCTTGACATATGCCTTGATTTGAAATCTTCCATCCATGTGCCCTCTATTGCAAATGCCATCAATGGCTATCAACAATTGCGGAGGCCAATGTGTATGCGTTTTAAATTTTAATTCCTCCACATGCCTTTGCAATCCAAAACTACTTTAGCATGTGGAAAAAATAGATTAATTGTAGAGCTCCTAAAACAAATTTAGAAAACGAAAAAGCACGGCCTTTGCAATAGTTTTTGGTATGGGCATGGTTTTAATTTTTTGTGGTCGATTGTCTTTATAGGCATTATAAAATAAATAGCCAAAGTTTAAGCATAAATTATAATAAAACTTTGGCTTAGACCTTAGGTAATCTGAATAGGCTTAATTTAGGATAAGATTTTGGGCTTGAACCTTGGATGGCGTGCTTGAGGTTTGGAATTGGGACATTAGTCAAGTGAATTTTATTTGTCAAAAAAACCTACCACGTGCTTTGCATATCAAATGATGGGGAGTTTTATATATGACAATTGTTGGTATATTATTCAACAAATATGCTAGGGAAGAGGTGCTTGGGTTGAGGGCATAATTTGGCAAGGCTTGTGGTGATGAATTATGGTCATGTGGTAGGCTAGGTCGATAGGTACAAGTATGGAAGGATGGCCAAGGCCTATAACTTTGATAACCGAGTCAACGAAAGGATAAGGTGTATGGCTAGATATAAGAGCAATATGAGATAAGAAGAAGTTGCGAGCATAAAATTTTCATGTCAGACAATTGTGTCAATCTTGCTAGCACCAATTTGTAATGCCTTCGCTTTGTATCCACTTATCGCTTGGAAATTTAGGCTAGAACATTTGGAGCTACATCACTCACTAGCCACCAAATCATACAATCGTGTTAGCTGCCAAAGAAAAAAAGAGCATTGCCAAGGAGTATGGCCTGTCATTGTATATGAGCCACAACCCATTGCCAATTGTACAAACCATCGTATAGAAGTCTATTTGTCATCGTTCAATGCTAAGGCTTTTAGCTCCTTAAATCTAGTAGCCTTTTGCCTAAAATATAACATTATCCTAGGGCATTATTCCAAATATTATCTTCACGGCAATGGTCAAGCTAAATCTTCCAAGAAAATTCTCATGAGGGCTATCAAGAAACACTAGCAGATAACAAGAAAACACGAGATTCATACCTCAAGTATGTATTATGGGTAGACATGATTAGTTAAAAAAGAGCTACTGGAAAATCACCTTTCCAATTGGTTTATGGCCTAGAGGTGGTTTAATCCATCCAACTAGAATTATCAGTTATGAAGATACTGTAGGATGTAGTGTTTGAACTAGATAGAATTAAGAGGATACATTAGTGTGTGGGAGTGGGAGGAAAAGTTTAAGTATATGATAAGTTCACTAGGGGATGAGAAGAATATTCGACAAAAAGGTTAGGCCTAGAGTTTTTTAGGTTGGTAATTTGGTCTTATTATGGGATAAAAGCCTAAGGGCATAGGGACATTGGAAAGGATGGTAAATTTGATAGTCTATGGTTGGTCCCTTGTGTGATTGATTTTGTGAGTGGCCCATAGTCTAATTCTTTCAACCTTGCCAATTTGGATGGAGACCTGTTGGAGTTCCCTATCAATGGCAAGCACCTCAAGCACTTTTTAGTTTGAGAAATATTTGAATACTTCTACCCTATACCATAGTAGATTAGGATTTTTCTCTCTCAATTTTATTTCCACTACTTATAGCCATTTTGTCCTTTATTTTTTTTTGAAGACAACACACGGTATTTTTTTTCGACAATTTTGATTCCATAAGCCCAATGAATACAGTGCATTGGTATGCTCTCCCAAGAGTTTGGTTCTTGGTACCTCATAAAGGGGATCCATCCCATAGTAGGTGTTGTTTCCCCATAGGGACACCCACCCCAAAATTTTCCTTTGGGGACCCTTGAGTGCGCCAAGAATTCTTCATGTCATCCTTCCATGCCTTTGATTGAATAAAATGCCCATGTTGTCTACTAAATTCCTTAATCCCTTGCTGCAAATCCTTTAGCAGAAGTCACCCTAGGCCTAAAATGCCCTATGCACTTTTACCTCAAGTGCACATGCATTTTTATTGATTCTCTAAGGTTTGAAGGGGGTAGTTGACCAAAATTAAGCAACGAGTGTCTTTGTGGTATGGGGGAAGATCAATGTTAGTGTGCAGAGGAGATCTATGCTAGTGATTGGCCCGTGGCCTTTATATGCATGTCACTTACAACCACAAGTTGTCTTGGACGCTGGAGATTCTCTCTATGAGATTAGATCGATGGATGAAATTCATTTGTGCAAGATTGGGACAAGGGGAAGTTTGCTTCCTTCAATTGTAGTGAATGATTTAGGTCTTCCTCACCAAATTTGATCAATGACCAACAATGATTTGCATAAGATTAGAGGAATGGGGAAGTCTAGGCCTCAAAACATTGGGAATGGCTTAGATCTTCCTCGCAAGATTTGAATGACGACTAAAAGTAATTCACACAAACTCTCATTGGAGGGCCATTAATTGTACATGTGGCTTGGCCACTTTATTGTTTATTGTTGTTTTAGAGTAATTAGTTGCATGGGAATTGTATTTTACTTTTCTTAGGCCTAGATTTAAGGGGTCACATGAGATAATATTATTTTATTGTAAAGGAAGTATAGGCATCACTCTATATAAAGAGATGCACTTCCTCATTTGTACTCATGGTTGGATATTTGGAGCTCTCACTCTTTGGAGCTTAATTGACATATCTTTTCTTGGAGCATTTATGGTGTAAAGGGTTCTTTCTTTGTGGATGAATGTTGTCAATTCTTGAAGCTTCTCTATCTTGGTTTAATTAGGTGCATAAGGATTAATGGTGAAATGCTCAAGTCTTCTACAAGCCTTCAATATCGATCCATTTGAGGGGTAAGTCTAGCAGTTGGAAGGAAGATGTTTTAGGGTTTCTCCTTCCCTCTTTCTTTGTTGCTATGGTGATTATTTGGTACCTTGCTTTGATCTTCCTTTTGGTTCCCTAGCAAGAAGTATTAAGTAAATTCATCAAATCATAGTTGATATAGTTGGTGAGGGTTTTTCCATGAAGGTTCCCTTCTTGTAAACGTTGATATTTATTGTTGATCTTGATTGGGTGAGGGATTACTCTTCCACTTGGTTCTAATCCCAAAGCCCTAATCCTTCAAGGAAATAATCCAACTCCTTGAAGGGTTTCTTCTTGATATCATTGTCTTTTGATTCACCTTGACTCCATTGCCCTAGTTGGATTTGGCACTAATCTCCATCTCCTTCCATCACTTAGTCTAAAAACCTAAAGCCCCAAAACTCTATTTTACTAAGGCCACTTTCTACATCACCTTGTGCCTCATTGCTTGGTCTTAGTAATCCTATTAGGGATACCCCCCCTTGAGTCGGAGAAGAGCTGGCTTGAAGTGAAGAGGATAGGTTATTGAGGTGACTGTCCTAACAGTTGTCCTTGAGTTGTACCTTGTGAAATAGGGCTTTTATTATTAAGTACAATTTGAGCGATACCACCTAGTTTTCCAGATACTTTGTACATGTCTCTAAAGACACAAACTCTTTTGTACCCTATTTGTATGAGTGGCTTACAACCAACAAATTCTTTAGTATATTTCGAAATCTTCTGTAACCACTTTAACCATCTCTATATATATGAGGCTTGTAATGTAATTAGAGAGGTTTGAGATTAGAGAGAAGAGGTGGTCAAAAAGGTTGTTGTTATGAGTTCTTGTTATTGCTCCGTGTTGAAGTTATATAGTATCATGCATGATGTTAATACAATTGATCATGGTTTTGCTGATGTGTTTGTGTTTGTACTGTATCTGGATGATCTCTGTGGGTTTGTAATTAATCTTAATGTTGTTGGTTCAATTGTTTTGAATGAACGTGAATAAGCTCATGACAAATGCGACCCCCATTAAATTGCAACACTTTGCACCTTAATCACATGGATGCTTGAGTGAGATCTCCTTGGAACGTTAAATACGTTGGCACACAAGACTACATTGCGCCATTGTTGGACACCTTCCATGGACTTCGGGTTTGTCACAAAGCCAACAACATGGTTCTATTGTCGAGAACGTAACTAATGTAGAGTACTAGTGATGTAGTCGATGTTGAGATTCAAGATTGGATTGAAGGAAGGATTCATGAATTTTGTTGGAATTCAGCGAAATGTAGCATGGAATACTTTTTCATTAATATGATACACATATAAATACATGAACTAGATGACCTTTGGATTCATCTTCCAAGAGGTCTTTTGGACTTTCGACGACGGTTCCTATCACTTGACGTTTCATATTCCTACACAAGTGAGTAATACAATAACCCTAATGGATTAGGTTTCTAACATTTCCCCCCTTAATACGAAGTGGTGTATGTGAGTCCAAGAAGAGAGTTGGAATCTGGAAGTGCACAACTGCCAATGGCTGAATGTGCTTTCTGAATTTGGTGGTTTTGGGATGGCCACAAACCAAATGGCTAGTAGAAGCTGATGTCTTCTACTAAATGGTGGTGGTGGTTTAAGGAAGACCACAAACCTTGGAACTTGGCTCTAAGGCTCATTGGTTCTTGAAACATTTCCTAATTTAGCTAGAAGCTGATGTCTTCTGCTAATTGGAAATGCTCTCAAATAGAGGTTTAAAGATGACCACAAATTGTTGTTTAGCAGAAGCTATAAGTCTTTTACTAAATGGAGGTTTAAGATGACCACAAACTGTTGTCTAACTGAAGCTGTAAGTCTTCTACTAAATGGAGGTTTAAGGAAAACCAAAAACCAAATCATGATGATGGTTTCGATGTTGGTTCACTTGTTCTTGCTAGATTGATAGGACTTAGAAACTTGAAGCTTGACTGCCAATCATTGATATTATCCTCCTTGTCAGGTACAAGTTGAGAAGATGCAAATCTTCCCATTTCAAGATGTTTCAATACTTGAGAATGAAATCTTCAGTGTGATTGATATCTTCTTAATTGTTGATAACCATTGCCAAGAAGTGATCCACCCATAGTGATTCTTTTCTCTTGCAGGTTTCTTATGTTTCGAACATCTCTTTGAAGGATGATTATACTTTCCATAATTCTCACAACGATGAAGATCAAAACATTGATCCTCCATGTTGCCAACTTGATGACAATGTTGGCATTTAGGAATTTATAATGTTGTCTAAGCATAATTTTGGGCTTCCTCCTCATTACTAGACACCCCTAATGAGGAGGAATTATCTACCCAAGCTACAAATTCTAACAAACAGAAGTACCATCGTGACTATAATTGAATGGATTGTCTTACAACATTCAAGATTTTTGGGCAGCTTTTATGAGAGTAGCATTGTTTGGAAGATGGTCTTCTCTTTTGGCGATTATGGAAGTTTGTCCATGATTGTCACTGTCGCTAATATTCTTTTAATTGGGAACTAAGATTGCATCCTAAATTCCTAAGATGCATTTCTAGCCCTATCGCTAAGATGCCACACAAATGGTTTTATGCAGGTAGAGAGAAGCAACTCGATTGTTAGAATGCACAAAGGGACAACTCCTCATTGTGTGCAAGGGGAGAAGAAACGATAGAGTAGCGTTGGTTCTCAGAGGGAATAATAATTAGAGGCGTAGATGGTAGAGGCACAAATGGGTGCAAGAAATAATCAGAGATGACAAGCAGTAGAGGGACAAACAATAGAGATTGTAGAGGGATGTTTTCTGCACGTGAGGAAGGAAACATTCATGGAGTTACCCTGCTCAAATGCTATGGACAACTACCATAGGTCCTTAGAACTATGCAACTTTGATATCACTGTTGGAATGCAACGAAATGTAGATCAACGTGGAATACTTTTTCATTAATATGATACACATATAAATACATGAATTAGATGACCTTTAGATTCATCTTCCAAGAGGTCTCTTGGACTCTCGATGACGGTTCCTATCACTTGACGTTTCATATTCCTTCACAAGTGACTAATACCATAAACCTAATGGATTAGGTTTCCAACAAATTTTCCTGCCAAGAAAGTGCATACATAGGGGATGATGTTGCAAGATTTAAAGAGAAATACCTATTTGAATGTTTGCATGAGATCTTATGGGATGAATTTCTAGTGAATTTGCATGCATGCTTAGAAAGGTTCAAAGAGAAGTATTGAAATTGATGCTCATCATGCAGAGTTGAGTGGACTACTGAAAATTTGATAAAGATTCAATGGTATGATCACAAAGTGACTTGAGCCGTTGATTTCTAGTATGGAGGTATAGTAGAAGGTTGTGCTTTGCAATTTGCAATAGAATGTCATCAATCTTTGATCAAGGCACTTGAATTGTTTAAGAGAGGACCATGTAGAAGGCTAATAGAATAAATACTAGTGTGGATAAAGATGTTGATGGTAGGATGAGGTATGTTGCTTAGCCCAGTAGACATGGAAGCGTAAGATTTGTGTGGGGGGGTGGAACAATACGAGGACTTGATGATAGAGTCAATGCCATACGCTGCTCAAAGGGTGGGTGATGGTAAAGTTAATGAATGATGAAAGAGATTGATAGAAGTGACAACAAAGATATGTTGAGATCGCAAAACACTAGTGGTAGAAAGAAATGGAAAAGATCTACACCAGGCAAGAGTTGTTGATGAGAGGCGATGGTCTTGAATTGCATCTAGAATGTGAGATGATGCAGAGGATGAAAGGAGAAATTGAAGGAGCTTTGGTCGATCCTAAAAGTAAAGACTAAGAAAGTGTATTGTTGAGAAGAGAACATGAGTTTGTGGAGGAAAGAACATTGAAAGAAATTAGGTGGTGATTGCATGATGGCGTGGGAGGCGTAGATACTTGGACTGTAGGCATAGAGATGTTGCTTGAGCCTACTTAAGTTGGGTGTTGTTGTGAGTGTAGACGAGTGAAACCAAGAAGAGGTGTTTGAAGATGTGTTTGAGTTTGCACTGTTTTGGTATTTTAACCCTACAGAGTGCCATATCTTTGAGGAAGTAGACTAAAATGGCAGTGAAGTTGGTCCACCTTACGTCTTACCCCCTATGTCTTTTGAAATTTGCCAAGACCTTGTTATTGTTGCTGCACAAAGTGCAAGTGTGTGGTTGATTAGTTGTTCAAGTAATCTTGCTACAGTGCTTGTGAACAATACGAGTGTGACATCCCAAGGGAGTTGAAAGTTGTCTTCAGTATTATCTAGTTCTGTAATTGTTGCCAAAGGAGTAACATTGGTGATCCAAGAACGAGGACCCTAGGGATTTATGTTGGTTCAAATTCATTAGAGAATAGTGACAACTCAATTGAATGACTCGTCTTTGCAGTTGCCTCTATTCCACGATAGAGGTGACGAGGATCTAGAGCAATGTTGGTTCCTTTGCGACGTCATTTGGAATGCAAGGATAACCTTGAATGCTACCCAATTGGTGGAGTTCCAAACAATGTTGCTAGGAATGGCGTTGCTGTGGTACCCAAAATGCAATAAGAACACTCCAGTATTGCATGGTGTGACTTTGATCTAGTTAAAGGTAGACTTTGTGAAGGAGTTTTAGAAGCCAAAGTCAGGACAATAAAGCATTGCGATGTTAAAGGAAATCAAGTAGAAAGTGGGAGCGATCGTTTGGGAGTATGACCAGTGGTTTCAGGATTTGATAAGTCGATCGAGTTACAATATTCAGGAGGTGCAAGATAAAGGTTTATTGGTTGCTTGTTACCTCACTTGCACACATTGTTGTTGCAATGGTGGATGCTCATGTAGAGGGAAGGATTAGAGTTCGATATGCGATTGGATTCCACAAGTATATTGGTAGAAGCCTTAATCTAAGCATTATCTCCAAGGCTAGCGCAGTTCCAGGACTATTTGACAATATTAATGGAGTAGATTTGAGAGTTGGGAAAAGCCAAGTCAGGTGGAAGAGACGCAGTATGGTGCACATTGTGTAGGATTGAAGGCTACCTATAGAATGATTGCCCCATGACTTAGAAATGTTATGGTAGTAGCTAATCCATTCTTGGGAAGTATGCTTGGTAAAGCAGAGAGAGGACTTTGTGAGATATGCAAGAACTTTAGGCATGACCCACATCATTGTCCTTGCTGCAGGGTACAATAACGCTATGACGGTGGTATATTGCAAATTTTGCAAGGTAAACATTCATTGTATGAAGGATTGCCGCACATTATTTGAATTCCTCAAGAGATTTGAAAAGAATCTGTTTGTGATAGATTCAAAGGGAGGCAAAAACCAGGGCCATAATCAAAATCAGATTCAAAACCAAAATCTGGGTAATTGAGCATTGAGGAACGATGTGAACTATCCTCCACCATAATGTTATAATTGTAATGAAGTGGGGCATATAGTGTGCAATTGTTTGTGTCGCATCAACCTTCTTGCAACCACTGTTATAAGATCGAGCATAACACTAAGGATTGCCTTGAGTTGATAGAGAAATGGGAGGCGTGGGACATATGGTAATGTAGTATGACCATGGTTAATTCAGAGTCGTGGATCCTCAATGGTGCTTAGCCATGTTAGGTGTACACGAGCATCAATATTATCACTCTTGGTGTAGCAAAAATAGGTGTAGATGTTGGAGCCATAGATCAAGGACTGATTTGTAGAGCTTTGCAAAAGGCACCAAAGTTCGATCTTGTGTATCAAAAGGAGTTTTTGTGAGATGTAGTAGAAGTCACGAGGGAAATTGTATGTACAAGGACTATTGGCATAGTGGATATGGAGAGAGTACTACCTCGACCTGGTCTTCAAGTACATGCCAACACTTGTTGGCATAGACAATAGAGGAAGAAGCATGGGGGTGGTCGAAGACATTCTTGTGCATATTGAAAGGTAAGCAAGCTATGGCTAGTCTCAAAGTGGTACTTACACGGCTTCTTGGAGAACTCGCTTTGACAATTGATTGATCGTTACATTGGGTGTAGAGAAGGTAGTCAGGGAAATAATTTTGGCTTAATGCGCTGATTGAGGATATGAGGTATGCGAGTCATGTTGAAATAATGTAACTGCAAAGAGTATTCTTATTATTATTGATATTTTATTCATAGGATCAATCCCC
>ML865086.1:0-13578 GCA_009831015.1 Picea engelmannii
ACTCTGACGTCTGCCCCTCTGATCAGTCCTCTAGATTATGGCAAGGATTTCTTGTTGTATTTGGCTACCACGGAGTCTACTATTGGCATGGTCTTGGTCCAAGAGGATGATGCGCTTGAAGAGCATGTTATCTACTATCTTAGTTGATGCCTGATTGGACCGGAACTCAACTACACACATGTTGAGAAACTTTTTTTGGCATTTGTTCATGTTGTCCAACGATTCTGTCATTACATCTTACTTCGGAAGACCACCATCATAGCCATCGTCAAACCTTTTCAATATGTGTTAACATGACGGGTCATCGGCAGGAAAATTAGTCGATGGATAGTCATCTTGAAAGAGTTTGACTTGGATTTTTTTTCGGAAAAATCTAAAAAGTCCTTGGTCTTTGCTGAACTAATCTCGAAACTTCCAGTCGAGAGTGGTAACATTTTGCCCGAAGAGTCGCCGATCAATGAAGATATTTTTCTTATTGCATCTTCGGACCCTTGGTATGGAAATATACTTGTGTATCTTCAGACTTTCAAGTGCCCTTCTTCTGCTTCTCACGATGAGAGTCAATGAATATGACACCAAGCATGGAACTATCTTATCCTCGATGACACTTTATATCATCAAGGAGTGGATCGCATTCTCCATCAATGTCTCACTCACGAAGAAGCATAACTTGTTTTAAACGACTGTCACATAGGAGCATGTGGTGGTCATCTGTCTGGGTTGGAAACAACGCAAAAGATACTTCGCACTGGATACTTTTGGCCCTCATTAATCAAAGATTGTGTAGAGGCCGTGAAGAAGTGTCACTCGTGCCATATCTTCTCTCAGAAGATGCAGGCACACCCAACTCCCATGTTCCCAATTATTGTCATCAGTCCCTTCACCAAATGGGGGATTGATTTCACTACATGTCACCCAGTTTCAACTAGGGGGCATCGCTATATCATCGTAGTTGTAGACTACTTTACTAAGTGGGTTGAAGCTATGCCAACATTTAGCAATGGTGGGGAAACTAATGCCCTTTTCATTTGCAACCAGATTGTATCCAGGTTCGGTATTCCGAAGGAGATTGTCACTGATCACGGCAGTCACTTCTAGAACAAAATGATGTCTGAATTAACATCAGAACTAAGGTTTGAATAGGAGCATTTGCCACCTTACTACCCACAAGTGAATGGTCAGGTATAAGTTGTTAATAAGTCTCTCAAGACTATTATTCAGCGAACGATTAATTCGACCAAGTCAAATTGGCATTTGACGTTCTACTTGACACGTTGGGCTTATCAAACTTCAATCAAGACTGCTATTGGTTTTTCTCCTTTCCAACTCATCTATAGGTTGGAGGCAGTCTTTCCCATAGAATGTCGAATCCCTTATCTTAATTTGGTAGTGGAACTACTTCCCAAGACTACACCGCTTGAAGAAATTCTTTTATATCTCAAGTAGCTCGATGAGCATCGTCGAGATGCAGCCTTGGCCAATGAGGCTCACAAACAATGTGTCAAGTGTTAGTATGATCGGTTCATCCGCCCTCGGATTTTCTCTGAAGGCGATCCTGTCCTAGTCTATGACCAAAACAAAGATCGCTTGGGGGAAGGCAAGTTCAAACCCATGTGGTTTGAACCATTCATTGTGAAAAAATTCTTAGAAAAGGGTGCTTATCGATTGGTTGATTTCGAGGGTAACGCTTTATTAGACCCTAGAAATGGGCTCTACCTTAAGAATTATTACACTTAGGTCGATCGCCTGAGTGTGACTTCTTGTATATATGTATAGTTTTATTTTATACAGTCTTGTCTTTTTTTTATGGACGTGTAGTTATTGTGTTTTATTTTCACTGTGGAAGATGTCAAGTGAATCTAAGGTCTATGTTGGGTTCGCAGACGGTGCTAGCCAACACACTCAGAAGCTTGCTTCCATATCTTGGGTGATTTTTACACCTTTTGGTCAGTTGATGTCTTCTGGAGGTATTTATCTAGGCGAAGCAACCAATAACGTTGCCAAGTATAGTGCAGTAATAGAATTACTACATGGTGTCTTGTCACATGGTATTTCTCACCTCTAGGTTTATTTAGATTCTCAATTGGTCATGTCTCAGTTAAATGGGGTATATTGTGTCTATGATCCCACCCTTCACCGACGATTCCTTACGGTATGTCTCTTAGAATGTTATTTTGATTATATTAATTATAGTCATGTTCCTAGGAGATCTAATAAACTAACCGATACATTGGCTAATCAAGTATTAGATTGGCATGTTGCTCACACATAAAAGTAAAAACACACACATACACGCACACATAAATACATTTGTACAAAATGTTTATCCATAAGACATATATATATATATATATATCCCCAAAAATAGTGTCATGAATACAAAGTAGGCCATAAAAAGCCTCAAATAGAGACAGTATATATCGTTGGGCTCAAGCCCTCACTATAGAGTACAAAAAGTGCTCTAGGCACATGTGTGGTCCAATACTAACTATGGTCTAGGCCTATTGTCCCTACTATAATGAACTACGGTGTTTTCAAGATGCCAGAACAATTGGACCCAAGTCGTGGTCACACCTACAACAAGTGGCTACATAGTCGGGGAAGGTCCTCTATCTCTTCCCTCGGCACTGCACGAGTGAGAGCTATCAAGTTCCTCTCTACTCATCGCAGTACTCTCTCAACCTCTCCGGCTAGGGGTCCTCCTGCAGTTGTTGGTCCTCCTACTCCTACTGGTCTGGCATATACTCGAGGACGACGTCTGGTCCTGGCGAAGTCAGTTAGTCGCACCGGTCCCATATATGTATATAAAATATCTTTGAGTTAGTACTTTGACATTACCATAAAAAGGATAATATTTAAAAACTTTAAAATTTAAAGAACTTTAAAATGTGTTTACCTATCTCTCTGTGCTCCTCTCTAGGGGGCATGGGCATATTAGGATCCCTCGGGAAATTTATCCTTGCATATGGATAGTCCTCGATCACATGAATCTGACGAGCCCACCAATCAAAAACTTTGTCGTCAAAGGCCTCCTGGACTCTCCCCGCACCCTGTCTAGGAAATATAGCTTCCCACCTACACAATGCTAGAAAGGAGGAAATATGGCCTCATACTGTCTCCCTAGGGCTAAGGCTTGGCACTCTCTCAAAAACCAAAGCGCACAATACGGTCCCGAACCCGAAGTTCTTGTTCGTTATTCTTTGGCAGTCGATTAGTTGTTTCTTCATGCATGTGAGCATGGTAGTGCTTCAATGGAAAATAATGGCATCTAGACACTAAACTGCACAATGCATTTGTGCACGAGAAGCCTAATGAAGTGTTGTGGATCCCGTGATTCACCCAATCATAAAGAGTACTATCCGAAGATTGAGGCTAGTGATATAATGTATCGGCACTTGAGATCCTACTTTCTCATTGATGGCCTCGCAATACATCCCAATGTAGTCCTCTATGTTGTATGGCCCTGGAGGAAAGGTCCTCAAGTTGTCTAGTTCCCCCCTCCTGGAGAGACCGGTCAAAAAGTATATGTCCTCTGTCGTCGGAGTCAATGATTGACCCTCTAGCATGAATGCCTCTGCATTTGGATTCCAGTACTCTATCAAGTTGTTCAATAGTCTGGGTTCTTCCCCCATGAATGGAAACTAAAAAACATTCCACATACCACATTGTTTAAGCATGACAATGGCCCCTGGATTCTCCTCTACCAAGACATATAGTTCCTCATGTTCCCTTTCCTGCAAATGAACATACATCATGTTGCACAAAATTTGGAGGATTAGATCTTGTTTCACTTTTTTGAAAATTAAAAGAGGTGTATGCATGTTGTCTTTAAGACACACACGTATGTACGCGGGCTGAGTGTTACTTTGCCTATGTACATACGTGTGATGGGCGTGGAAAACTGTTGGCACAAGGGTAGACCCAAGGTTCAACGCACCAACAAAACAATAACTAACGACCCTTTCGGCAACACCTGTAAAGTAGGCGAAGTCTCACCAGAGGTAGAGGCAGGGGGGTTATAGGACTCAGGTGTCTGTAACCAAGCTGGGACATAGATTTTTGATTATAATACTTCACAAAGTACTTAGAAAATAACATGCATTAGCTTATCAACTTCATTCACATCGCAGAACAAACCCTAAGGATAGATCAGCACAGTAACAATGACAAAATACACATTGCACTTAGCATCATATGTTAGATCTAGCACCTTCAACATAAATAAAGCACTAAGCATTCATAGATCTATCTATCATATATAATAATCAATGCACTAAGCAGATTCACAACTTATACATCATAGCACAAAGAAAACCATCAACACATGATATACGTGGTTCACCCCAGTGTGGGGCTACGTCCACCAACTGCTTCTTCTTCTTTATTAGGCTTCAATCTCTTACATTCTTCTACTCTTGTGCACTAAGCCACAGAGCCAAGATTCGCACTGGACAAGTGATCTGCGCACTAAGCACCAAATTCACCTTCCCAAAATCAGGTCAAGTCACAGAGCCAACTCCTCTATCAAGAATAGAGCCTTACAAACACAGTATGTTGCACTAAGAAACCCAAAACTACTTTCGCTTAGCCTTGCAAGCTATCGACTCCTTTCTACATTACATTCTTACTTATTTATACATTTACATTTACAAAAAGGCCTAATCATGGGTAAACCCATGGGCTGACATCCCATAACCTGTTACAAAACCCTAATAACCCCATGTTGGGTCCAAAAATCCCACAAAACAAGTGAGATTCATGATCTCAACTCCATCTGGGCACTCCTTCCTTGATCACTGCGTCGAAGTCCAAAAAGTTGTCAAACCTAACCAAGATTTCCTCAAAACTTGGTCAAGGGCCAACACGCCCCCAACACTTACCTGTGACTCATCCCAAGTCACTCAAATCTGGGCAGCATTGCTTCGAAGGGCTCGAGCTGGTTATAGGACTCGGGTGTCTGTAACCAAGTTGGGACACAGATCTGTGATTATAATACTTCGCAAAATACTTAGAAAATAACATGCATTAGCTTGTCAACTTCATTCACATCGTAGAACAAACCCTAAGGATAGATCAATGCAGTAACAATGAAAAAATACACATCGCACTTAGCATCATAAGTTATATCTAGCACCTTCAACATAAATAAAGCACTAAGCATTCATAGATCTATCTATCATATATAACAATCAATGCACTAAGAAAATTCAAAACATAAACATCATATCACAAAGCAAACCATCAACACATGATATACGTGGCTCACCTCAGTGTGGGGCTATGTCCACCAACTACTTCTTCTTCTTTACTAGGCTTTAGTCTCTTACATTCTTTTGCTCATGTGCACTAAGCCACAAAGCCGAGCTTCGCACCGAACAAGTGATCTGCACACTAAGCACCAGATCCACCTTCCCAAAATCAGGTCAAGGCACATAGCCAAATCCTCTATCAATCACAGAGCCTTACAAACACAGTTTGTTGCACTAAGCAACCCAAAACTACTTGCACTTAACCTTGCAAGCTATCGACTCCTTTCTACATTACATTCTTACTTATTTATACTTTTACATTTACAAAAAGGCCTAATCATGGGTAAACCCATGGGCTGACATCCCATAACCCGTTACAAAACCCTAATAACGCCATGATGGGTCCACAAATCCCACAAAACAAGTGAGATCCACGATCTCAGCTCCACCTGGGTGTTCCTTCCTTGATCATTGCGTCGAAGTCCAAAAAGTGGTCAAACCTGACCAAGATTTCCTCAAAACTTGGTCGAGGGCCACCAACAACCCACGTACATGCAGGCCCAACCCTTTTACAAGGGCGTGCACCTTCCAAACATTAAACTAAGAAAATATTAATGGATGAAAATGAAAGGAAAGGTTAATTGTACTTACTTGGTTCAGGTGTGAAGATCTTTCATCCACCGTAGCTCCTTGAATTTGCGTTTTAAGAAAGAGGGTTTTTTTACCTTTCGGTTTTTTTTCCAAATTGAAATGGTTAAAATGAGTTGTCTACCTCTATTTATAAACTCTTTTAGCCTTTTTTTCCCTAGTTTAGACCCCCTTTTTTCTTTTTCTTGGCTCAGTAGCTACTTGAGTTCCCTTTTAAGAGATCTTTGGGTCGTTCTAATGAACTTGTTCTTTCGGTTTGGTATTTTTTTTTAGACGGGTTACACTTATATCATCCCATGGTAAAAGTCATTTTTCAACATTTTCATATAGGTTAGTTTTTCACCACCCTGCATTTTTCATATCGTTAACTTTTTCACTTTGCCATAGAATCGATCCTACCAAAGTGCAACACAGAACCTTCTTTGTTGCTTTAGAAGTGTCATAATTAGGTGGTAGACCCTTCCTCTACATGGATGCCCTAGGTAGATACTTTGTTACATTATGGTGTCCATGTTGTGATTTTTCTCCATAGGCTTGGGAGTCCTTTTAGTCCCGCCATGATTACATTTTGAAGTCTCATTCTTCTTCATTTTTTCTGGCTCTTACCCGCTCCCCATGAGCATAGTTTGTTGTCTTTCAGGCTCATTTAAACTTTGAAAGCAACATCTAGGGAGAGATTATTTATTCTTTTCGGTCTCGTCTGGATTACTTAAGAAAAGAAGCCCCCATGGAGTCTTATTTAAGCCCTTTTCAGACTCTCTAAAATTGAAAAGATTGTCGAGCAATCTTGTTTCCCTTTATGCTCGTCAAACTCAAATTCAAAGGCACATCTGTCCAGCGGTAGTTTACCCATTTTTAGGTCCATATGGTTAATTTACAAATAAAGGTATGCCCTAGGAGCTTCGGTTCGCTAGGAGAGTATTCTTGTGCGTAAGTTTAACCCTTTTCCGGGCCCGGGGGACTAAATTTTTGAAAAAGGTTCATTCTCCTTGGTTTTGGTTTATCTCTTTTTCGGGCCTTGGAGATTACTTACAAAAAAGGAACCCCCTCGGATTCCATAGTTAAGCTCTTTTCAAACTCCCTAAATATGAAACGATTGTCGAGTGACCTTGTTCCTTTCACACTCATTAATTGGTCGAGAAGGAATATCTATTTGGAACAGGTTTAACCCTTTTTCCGGACAAGAGATTATCCAGGAAAAAGGTGCGCCTCGGGAGACCTGTCTCGCCAGGAGAGTTCTCCTAAGTTATATTTTATATTTTTTCAGACTAAGGAGACTAAATTTAGAAAAAGGTTGTGAGTCCATAGTTAATCTCTTTTCAAACTCCTTAAAATTGAAAAGATATCCGAGTGATCTTGTCTCAATAGCACTCGTTAAAATGGTATTGAAGAGACGTCCTTTAGGTATAAGTTTAACCCTTTTTCGGACCGACTGGACTAATTACGAAAAAGGAACACTATAGAGTCGTCTTTTAGTGTTTTTCAGACTCTCTAAACATGAAAAACCACCGAGCTTACCTTCTCTGGGCTCGTAAAACTTCACATGGAAGGATTCTTGTTGTGTCATGCTTAATCGCATCGCATGTATCATCCTTGTGTCTTTGGCCTAATGTCATATTCATGTTGTTATTAACTGAACCTTCAAAAGCATTCCTTAAATGCAAGCCTTATAGCACTCTTTGCCCTTACAATCTAACAACTTGACCCCTAGAGGAATTTTCCTGTGTGTCCTTATCTTGCACATGTCTCCTTGCACTGAGCATCAGTATGCTCCATGCGCTTGGAACTAGTTTTCTTTCCCACGACACTCGTTCCTCCTTTGTAACGTAGCATTATTTTATTATTTTTCAAGCTCGTTAAAATTTTAAAAAGACAAAAAAACAAATATTCCAAAAAGAGGGGATGGGATATACATTCTCTTTTTTCGGCAGAAAGATAGTCCCCCTTGGACAAAGCACATCCTTTTGTTTGTTCTCCAAACATTGGGATCTAGTATAATCTTAGGAAGTTGTTCTCGTTACATAGAGTTGTGTCCTCCTCCATTTGGTTACTCTTCCAAACATATGGAGAGTTTGTGGTGTCTCATGTATCACAGACTCATGTCAATATTACGTTGCCTGAGTCTCATCATTTTGTCGTGTTTTTGTCCAAGGGAAGTTTTATCCAGCTTGAGTCGGCCATTCTGCAGTTTATCTCTTGAATTTCGTGAGTCGGCCATCTTGAGAGTCTAGTCAAGTTCGGATTCAAAATTAATGAAGTTATGCGCCTAGCGATTGAGATCCTCTAGTCTTTCCCCGACAGCATGTCAAAGACCTCAGGGTAGTGAGTCTTACACTCCTATTGTACTCCTACATGAGCTTTTGAATATCTTGAAGTTGTTGCTCGAGCAATGAAGTCCTCATCTCTAGCCACAGGCATTGATGCTTTTTGAAGATGCATATCATATTGTAATTGTATATCTTCAGTTGATCTTGAGATGTAGATCCGTTGTGTATTTTTTATGGTTTCACTTTATATGGAAATTTATATTTTTTCTAGTAGGCGTATGTGTTACACATGATTTTGGTCATATTGGTGATGTATTAACAATGGTGTGCTCAGGCTCCCAACAAGAAATTTCTCCTGAGAAAGTGGCATTTATCTCCTTCTAGAAAACACATTTTCAAAGTGAGTTCACAGGCTGCATATGGCCTAGGGTGCGAGAATGACCCATTCTCGCAGGCTACCTTCATCTAGGGTGCGAACTTCTCACAGTGTGCTCTATACACAGGGTGCGAACTTGTTTTTAAGCTTGGAAAAGAGAAGAAGTCTTGAGGATTCTAGAAGGGAATATTCTAGAAGATGAGTTGGCATTCATGTGGTTGTCATTTTATTGGCTTCTCTGATTTGATGGGATCATTCTCATCCATGTAACCATCTCAACCTCTCCTATATATTGAAAGGATTCTCATGGAAAAGGTTAAGCAAGATTAATTGAAGAATTGGTGAAGGAATTGTATGAAGAACCCTGCTTGAACAAAAGCTTGGAGACTCTAGTTAGTCTATCAAGAGGAATTGGATCTTCTTCATGCAAGTATAGAGCAAGTGTGTGTGTTGGAACCAAGATTCACTGAAAGGAAGCTTGCGACATCAAGGTGATCAGGTTGTATCTTATACTTTCAATTAATATGATACGGCGGCATGTCCCTTTCCCATAAAGTCACTCTTACTTTATTGTGTAATTCCTTGATCATATGCATAAGTTGACATTGAATACGTTTTGCTATCTTCACTTTGGTTGGTTTGTGTTGTCTTGGTCTTGACCTCACGAGAGCATCGGAGCGAAGCGGGAGCAACAAAGACTTAAGGAAGCGATACAAAGGTATGTCACTTGTTCCTCCTTACTAGCTAATTCAATGGTCGTAACTTAGGTAAAGAGTCATGTCCTATCATGTTTTGTTCTAGATCCAGGTGGATCTAGGGAGATCTGTTAGTGTCCTCACCTACTGATTTTTCCTATAACAGTATATGACATGGATCTGCAGTGTACTTGATTAACAGCCATGCTTAGTTTGTCCCAAGCATGGGTATGCCCGCCTCAAAGAGATTATCATTATTTTTGCAAATGGCATGCTCACGAACACTCGTTTGGGACTCACTCAACTATGTGTCTTCCCACTGTGTAAAGATATTGTAATGTATTTCGGCCATCAGTTTCTCTTACCTCACACATAAGGGGGCATCTGTTATAGTCCAAAAATGCATTACCTGTGCATACAATACTTTGGCCTTTCCACTTACATACTTTTCCAAAATACTGTTGAGGTTGCTTCTTAAAAAACTATTTTTTGGATAATGTATGTGCCATGTTGCACTAATAGCCCGCGTACACACGTGTTGCATGCTATTTATCACACATACATATGCGAGTTTCATACTATTTAGCCCACGTTTACCTCCAAAAGTTGCAAAAAATATAAAATTGCAAGGAATTCAGCGGAGTTTACGGGCTATAGAGGGTTTCCTAACCATTTTACCCCTTGTAGCCCGTCCCCAAACCAAATAACCATATTTTTCTCATATAAAAAGAGGTATTGGGGTGTCATTTAACAATACAAGCAAGAGAATAAGAAAACTCTGCCAAAATCCCTTCCCCTTCTTATCCCAAGTTTTGCATCCCATTCTGAGTTTTGGACTCAACATCCCCTCCAACCCTTTATCCTTGTACAACCCTTTCTCCTCTCATAAGTGATAAGTTGGTTGTGAGAAGCTAGCATGGGATTGATGCACTTGGAGCCACTATAGAGGAGCCCGAACCTCGTTCTTGGAGCGATTACCAACAAAGGTTGTAATCCTTTTGATCTTAAAATTGAATAAAAGAGTTCATTCTTGTCCCAAAACTTTATGTTTATATGCTTTTTTTTATTAGTGCATTTATATCTATATCTAAACTTTTAAAGTGATTAGTAGAAGTAGTATACATCGTTGCATTGTATTCCTAATCTTTTGTTGGTCAGCCTTGGGAGGAGACCAACGATCTAGGAGGCGACGATAAGTGAAAGAGGTCAACATCGACTGCAAGGACTAAAGGTGCATTCATTAATCCTCTTTCCTTTCCTTCTCATCACTTAGTTTAGTTGGTTTTGGTGTAGTTTAAGAGTAGAACTATATTTTAAGGGAGTTAGCACTCTACCTTTACCTTTGACCCAGTATAGGGGGGTTTTCCCCGTATCATTATAGCATGACAAAACTAAAACTACCATTTAATTGACAGTTTTATTTATATTTTCTTCAAAAATTTCCACGACAATTGACGTCAAACAAGCAGGAATTGCAATTCCCTCAAAGTCTTTCAACGAAACTCTGGTGTGAAGCTCAAATTTTCCAATCTAGAGGAACTTGTGTATACTGCTTTTCCCAACCAAAAATTATTCTCGTCAAACTCGATTTTAGTCTTGTCAGTCACAAAATAAGAAGCACCATCTACATGTAATTATGGATGATGGAGCGCTATGAAACCGATTAGAAATCACATGTAGTCTTTATCGACCGGTGTCTTGGCTTCCTGGATTAATTTTACAACAATTTCTTAGTGAGATCCTACATTATTTCCTTAGCGCAAGGACAATATATTCCAACATCATCACTCATGCAGTGGTTGAGTCACAAACCTAATATGAAGCCTCTGTGTCTTATATGCATTACCTAAAAAAATCCATACAGGGTAAAAAATTATAAGTGGAGAGTCAGTGATGGTTTGGGATCCAAGAACATTCTAGATGAAGTCTGGAACCATGAGGAACCAATGGATAGATATCTCCAAACTCTTCTAAGGAAATATTCATATCCACTTCCACAAAACTAACCCCTTCGCTAGTATAGTTGACTGTGACCTTACCGTTATATGCCTTTGTCAACTTTCCTATAAAAAACCAAGCTATAGTAATAAAGAGAATATAGGTAGTCTGAAACTGTAAGAGATTGGTGGGTAGTAGGGTGATTGGGTGTAATGAATTGGGGTGGTTGTGTAGGAAGTGTTAAGTTAAGAGAAACCTTTGAAATGACATATAATACTCAGGTTGTTGCTTTTCTTGCGATCGTCCATCTGCAAACTACCATTTAACTATCAAAGATAGGCAAAGAAGATGATCCAAGAAAGAAAGAATTATGTGGATCAAGAGATATAAGTTCAAGTATAAGCGTTACATAGAGTGCAATACGACAAGCTGAAAAGTAGTTTGGGTGGTGAGAAATTCAAATCCTTGAAGCATATTTATCCACATGACAAGTTGGAAAGTATGTTGGAAATTGAGTGATTCAAACTTCATCTTTCAACATCTTTGTAGTATGTAGTCAATGCAGAATCTCTCTGCAATGCCCAGCTCAAAATTTCAAGCGAAAAAATGAAAATATGAGTTGGAAGAAGGCTCCTTTATGAATCCAAATTTCAAATTTGGATGGGCAAATTTGGCATGGTGTTTGGCTATGGATCAATTATGGGTATACACAGATGTATATAGGCACGCAACATCGAATCATGGCATTGACATGGGGTTTGGTAAGGTGAATGACCTTGATAATTGAAGCCTAAGTCTATACAAATAGTAATCATGTTTCAGAGAAAAAAGGCATTTGATTCCCCTAATCTATGCAACAGACGTGGTTTAGTCGTACACAGACCTTCAGTCCTATTTAAAAGAACGATGGACACATAGGGGGAGAGTCTCGAAAACACGGTTTAGAAAGGGTTGATGAGGAATCGAACCAATTTCACCAATGAAATAATAGACCAAATTGTCAATGGGCCGATGGTAAGTCGAGCCAAATCCATCGATGACATAATTTACATAATTTGGAAAGGGTCGATGGAAGATCGTGTCGAATCCGTTGATGACATAATTTTCCAAGGATTGATGGAAGATTAGGTCCACTCAACCGATGATGTAATTTGTGAAGGTCAATGGAAGATCGTGTCCACTCATCCGATGATGAAAATGTCAGACAGTTGGCTTAGGTTGATGGACTGTTGGTTGTCATTGATGTCAACAATTGGAGAGTGATATTGTAGATTGATGTCAACCCTTGGAGAGTGATATTGTAGATTGATGTCAACCCTTGGAGAGTGATATTGTAGATTAATGTCAACCCTTAGTGATTGATGTAAGAATCATTCATAGAAGTTGTCATAAAAAGAAGTAAGAATAGAGGTATGATTCCAGGGGAAGAGACTCATCAAATATAGGATAGAGAGTTAGATGCTTGGAGAGAGAGCACAGAGGCATGTTTCTAGGGGGAGCGATTGTCACAAGGGAAGAATGAGCAATATGACTTTAGTGTTGTATCAGAGTGATACCCTTTGTAAAAGGGGGAGATATTATTCATATGAAGGGAGAGACAGTAATCAAAGGCTTGGAAACACAGAGAAAGATCAAAGGCATTTAAACAGGGGGAGCAGCCCCAAGGAGAGTTCAGTCAAGGGGAGTAGCCCCAAACAGAGATACCCTTTTCCATTGATGTCAAATGGGGAGAGATAGAAACATTGATGAGGATTATAAGCATGGATGTCATCATGACTAAGTGTTTCCATCAATGCCAAAGGGGGAGATTGTCAAACAATTGGCTTAGGTTGATGGACAGTTGGTCTTGACTGTTGGTTGTCATTGATGTCAACCCTTGGAGAGTGATATTGTAGATTTATTTCAACCCTTAGTGATTGATGTCAACCCTTGGAGAAGTCTGGTAGCGAATTTCGGTAGCACAAAGGCATGGGTAAGGGACGCAATTCAGTTTGAGGCATAAATGCATGAAGATAAGTGAATTTACAAGTAAGACTATTCTATATCTATAGTATATGTCATGCCATTTTCGGTGATATGTGGAACATCACATAACTCCTCACGGTTAGAGAGTTATGGCCATATGAAATTGGAGAACCCTCATGAGTTATCTAGAAGCCCCTAGAAGGTCAAAGAAGTCAATTATTCTAGAAGCTCATAGAATAAGTGTATTAGTCAAATTGATGGTAGCTAGGAGTTAATCATGGGTATAGTTGTTGCATAATGAAAATAATTAAAAATAAATTAGTTGCAACAAGGAGTTGTGAGTTTGGTAATTATGGTAAAGTAGTTGTGATGAGAAAATTAAATAGTCAAAGTGGTTGACCAAGAAATAAATTAAATAATAAAGTGGTTGCAACAAGAAG